>JADLZL010004771.1:0-81564 GCA_015844335.1 Chrysopogon serrulatus | reverse complement strand
AAGGTGAAACTGGACCCGCTCACCGCTCCGTGGTGAAGCCGGGTGAAGCCTTCACCGTCGTAACTCCAATCACCGCCCGACAGGTGGGCCACGCCATCCTCCCTGCGAACTCCCCTGCTCAGCAGCCCACGACAACTCGCCCTTGCTCTCCCTCTCGCTCTCGCTCTCGCTCTTCCTTCCCCACGCCGTCCTCCTAGCGCGCCGCCAGCACCCTGCACGCCGAACGCCGCAAACTCGCCCTCGCCCTGCCCCAGAAGCTGCGCCGCCACGCCTCCGTGAGGCCTTGGCCCTACCCCACGACCTCCGGCCTCCCAAGCGCCACGGAGCTCCGCGCCTCCGGGAGGTCGAGGGCACGCCGCCCGCGCCGCCGCCGAGGCCTCCCGCACTCCCGGGAGCGCCTCCCCGGTGGCTCGCGACGGTCTCCTTCTCCTGCTCCGAGAAGGAGAAGCCGAAGAAGCGCCCGCCCAGCGGTTAGGGTTTGAGTCTGGCAGGTAAGCTATGGGGCAGCGCAACGGCAGGGCGCGAGGCGACCCTGGCCCCTGGGTGGTGCTGCTGTCGTAGATCCGCCCCACCCGGCCCCCGGTGCCGAACCCTGCCTCTACCGCGCCTCTACGGAGCTCCATCGCTGCTGAATTGACGACATTGTCGTTGCCCAGGTAACCGCCGTCTCAGGCTTCTTGAATTTTTTGTTGATGCGCTTGTCAATTCAATCTGAGACCTGGAACTAGCTGTTTGTAGTTGTACTACTTTTTCCATATTTTTGCTGAAATCACCTAGATTTTCTGTATCCATTTCATTATGAATTTGTACAGTTGGGAATTATCATCTTCCCAAGTAACTTATCTTGGATCTTGCATGCAGTTGAGATTCTGAAAAATGTTAAATGTCTGAAACACGGTGGTGTAATGTTGGTTAGTTTGGTGAATCACTCAACCTGTAGAACTATGAGTTAGTGACTCCCTGCATTTTTAGATGCAGAAGCATAAGCATGGCCTTGAATTAACTTGGAGTTGCATATGCTGGTTTTGTACAATTGACATGCCAAAATATTCAGAACTTGAGAAAACTGAACACCACCTGGTCGGGCCACCATCTTTGAGATAGTACTAAATCATGTTAACTATAGCTCTCTGCACGAAGGTGAATGCAATATATTGGTGTTTTATTGTTTTCGCCCTTTTGTTGCAATGCGAATTTTATGTCAAGCATTCCTTCTGAAACGCTAATAGGTGTGCTGCAATTTGATTTTCCTTGGTTGAAGCTGCTAGGTTTCATGCTGCTCAAGCACAGCCATCTCCTTTCAGAAGAATCTTCTGTCCAAGTGAGCATGGACAAGAAGCATAGTTGATTTTTACAGTAGAATTTGGGAATTCCTCAAAAATCAGGTGAGCAGGGTGTTGAGAAACTCTTATGTTTCACTTTCTGTAGCGTCGGCTTGAATTGAATCCTATAAAATCAACTATGAACTTGAATCTCTGGCTAATAGCAATTTTGTTTGGTTAGATACCATGTCAACCATATGCTGATGTGAACTGCAAAAAGTTCTAGGGCCAATCTTCACTACTACTTGTTGGCCGCAGAATACAAGCAAGAGGTTCTTCTATTTCTCCAATACTTCGTTTTGTGACAAAACTGTTCTCTTTTATGTTCTCTGATTATCTAATGAAGCAATTTATATACTGCATCCTGTAGGAACTAGCTGTTTGTTGTTTTGGTCGAGTGACCATAGATTTATACGTATGATGCTTCCATGCAGATGATGATGTAGTTTGCAAAGGACCATTCTTAACTTACAATTTTAATTTTCTCAAGTTGACTCTTACTTGATGTAGTAGAGAATATTGTTAGACTTGAGCTATCAACTAATCAGGTCTGAAAGATTAACCTCTGTTATTAGTCACCTCAGTGAGTCGCACAATTTAATTTAATTTAGGGCTGCATGATCTATTTCAGCTTGCTCATCATGGTTCCATGGCTCCAAGGCAGCATACTGCATTAGCAACTTCTGGGCATAAACCGCTGTATCTATTTTGCTTGGCGAGGGTCTTATACTAACAAATAATTAGCCTCTACTTTGCCATAGTTGTTACTGTATAAATTACCAGAATCTAATAACAGAACAGGATGCCTGTATTCTTGTATATATCTTGGCTATTAGTAATATAAGCATTGTGTCAGCTTTATGATTGAGGCCTCATGTGTTGCGATTGACTAAATCTGAACTGATGTGTGCTATCATATGTACTTACAGACCCCTTTCAGTGTAGTTCCAGTTTTCATATATAAAGTTCAGTTCTGCTTTGGATTTGTTGGAATTTAATTTTTTGTTTCCTGAAGGAAGTGTGGTATTTTTTCACAACTGGTCAGCTCATCCTTGTGAATTGTCAGGCTCTAATTTATCCACCAGCTAGGACTGCATCCCATCAAGGTTCAGGCAAAGTCAGGAGGTTCAGCTTATCCTTGTGAAGTATCAGGTTGCTACTGAACTTACCTGATCATGCATGCTGTTCTGTGTGCTTTGTTTTGCTTTACTGCCTATTATTTTTACTCCTACATGGATAGATGTATTATGCCTATACACACCAAATGTCCTACTAATACTTGGATTCGTGTTTTAAATTTTTCACTGCAATTATTTAGCTAAACCATAACTTTCTGAATTTTTCAAAAACAAAAAGAATGCCATATACCAGTTCACAACAGAATCTGTAGTTAAAAACTGCACTTGCTGAAGAGCAAAATTACTAAAACTATAGAAAAACTCCCTGAGCAATGTATAGGGTCAGAGGAGTTATGTATAGAAAAACTCATTTCGTGAAGCATCAACCTATATTTAATTCTTCTCATAGTGCGCCTCAAATGTTGCACATCAGAGTTGGTAAGTTCATTTAAACGCTGCCAGAGTGGACCGACTAACTCTTCTCATTTTTATAAATATCCTAGGTTGGCAGCTGTCAGGTAGGTTGTTTTAGATGTCAGTGCAATTTTTTAAGTGGGATTGTTGCGTAGAATGCAATTTTTAAGTGTATCTCGCTGCCAGCACTACTCCTGATCAGAGCACAATGATCAACTAGAGAAACATAGGTGCAGTTTAGCTTCTCAATCATAATTGCTGATCAAGGGAATCATAAGCCAAGTGATCACTATGCTAATGTGTGGCAAAATGGTGAACGGAGATCTTACAAGAAATAATTTGAATTTCTCATCTATGTTAATGTGTGACATTGCTGACATTTAGATGGCTATATAATCAATTTAGTGTATGGGTGTGAGCATTGTGTCGTAATGATGGTCTCAAATTTAGTCCTAAAAAAAATCTTAGTTTGATTACTCACTGTTCTTAGGTCAATTTTACTTGTCATTATTTTGTCATTATTTTGATGACAATTCTTAGTTTTGGTTTGAGCCTGTGAACTCACTGTTCTGTCATTGATAGCTGACTAGCTTGGTTAATAAAATTTTGATGACAATTCTTAGTTTTGGTTACTAATAAAATTTTGATTACAGTGCAGTGGTTGGTCTGTCTAACTTGGTTATTCAAACTTGGTTGGTGGACTGAATTCTCTTCACTGCTGTACTTTGATTTGAACAAAGAGCTATACAAGCAGTTGAGGTGAGCATTTTATATTCCCCTGCTTACTGAACTCTGCGTAGAGCTATAGTCATGTTTGTTCTATCCAACTTGGGAATAAAAGGGGAAATATAGCAGTATGATGGACAGTCTTCAGTTCTGACAAATGCTGTACAAGTGGATTTACTAAATTGAGATGTTCATATGAAACCCTTTTGTTATTTTGTGTTTCCTTTTTTAGGGAAAATATTATGTTTCCTTTTAGTATGTGAATTGAGTTACTATAGGGGATCAGACCTAGACCAGAAATATAAATCATGGAAACTAAGACCAGATATATGCATCCCGTCATTCTTTCCTATAACCTGAACCTAATAACAGAAGTTATTGGGGTGTTGGCCTAATAATAAGCTGCACCTGAGCATATAAATTTTGTATGAAATGATGCAACTAAGATCACTTGTTTGTTGCCTTTCTGCACTAATCAAATTAAATCGAACTGAAGTAGAGCTCTTGTGCAAGATGAATTGAAATGAAAATATTGTATTATCCACCATAAGCCCAGAGCAAGTTCAATGATTTGTACCCAGCCATGATCCAATATGATATGTTTACCATCTGTTTTCTAGCATATTCATAATTTATTAGTTATTATTGAATGATGGCTTTCAGATAATTTTCATGAGTTCTGCGATAGTTTATTATGAAAATATTTTACGAATTCACCTGATATTTACTTTTGCTAACTGTTTTTTTTGCGTCCAATAGTTTTCTAGCAGCACTTGCAGAGCAGCACCAAGAACCTGACTTCCATCAGGAAATGTTGAAATATATTTTTACTTCAGTTCTAGCATCTTGTTGACAATCATTCAGAGGTTGATGTATTTTATGCATTAAGACCCGCACCAGAAGTCGTAACATTGTTGGTGTGGATTTACTTCAACATTGCCATCAATAGTATTGCAATTAGATGGAACCAACTGAAAACACTGGTTCTCGCACTCCATTTGGAGATTTGTCAAACACTACCTATTCAGAGGAACAATTCGTTGATGCCAAAAAACGTAAAATGGAAATGCAAAGAGCCCGACGTGCAACAATGTCTGAAGAAAAAAGGAACGAAATAAACAGAAAGCGTCGAGAGGCAAGACAGCAAAGAAAAGGGCAATCTATGCTACCTGAGTCATCCACAGGTGACGATGTAATGTGTACCAAGGTCTCATCTAAGCCTATATCACACCGCATTTCTTATGCAGTGATGTGCCCGTTTGTAGGTGGTGAAGCTACATTGAACAAGGAAAATGAATATATCGATGAAAGTGGTGATTGGCTCCATAGAAACAATTCCTATCAGCCCCACCGCATTGATGTTCATAGCACATCAACTGAGAAAAAAGAAATTAAGATATCAGGTATCTCATCGTGCTGAAGTTGTCTGCTGGCTAGCATAGATACAATATCGGACAACTTAAAAATTGAATCATGCAAATTTGTTATCTAGGCTTTCCATATAACCTGCTCAATTCTCTACTGAAAAAATGGTTCTAATTGATGACTGTTTCTAAACTTTAGATCAAAGCCCTGCTTCACCTACTCATGACCCACAAAATCGAAGAGAAATGAAACGCATGTACGACTTGCGCAGATACAAAGAGCAGACACCTGAGCAAAGACTATGCAGGCTCGAACGACAGAGGTTACATGATGTCACACCTGTGCGACTCAAGTCAAAGAGAGATTATAAAAGGAGACGAAAAGAGTGCCTAAAGAACACTCTAGCACAAGATTCCATTGCAATGGAAAATCCAAAATTTTTCCCTGAGTTTCAACCTAAAACTGGGGATGCATATGGATCTCATGGGTCCACAATAAGCACGGATAATTGGCTTATTCCTGAGTTAAAGGGATCACCTGTTTACATCCAATCACGTTCAGAGCTCATTGAAGATGTTGGATCCCTTGATGCATGTCCTGAGCATAGAGAATCTAGACGTCATGTGGCACATGGAGAAAGACAGTCATTGCTAAATCGTCGAGTCCAACAATTTGAAACAAGCATTTCAAGGAAGGCAACTGCTCCACCTAACGATAGTGATCGCATCACTAAAGATATCGGCAACAGAGAACAACAAACTCAGTCATGTGTCACTAATAGCAGTGAAAAAATTGATTTGGCATTAACCCTTGGAACCCCTCAAAATCCAGTAGAAGCACAACCACATCCTAAATGCAATAATGGTAATTTGATAATTATTAGATGTCCTTTAAGTAATCATTCTCTTTTATCGGTCTATAAAATCCCTTGTCATCCAAGCAGACGAGGATGATGGTGATATATTTGAAGAGGACGAGGAAGAGGACGAGGGATACCTATTCGCTGGGCAAGGTACTTATAACATCTTTTTTAGATCATGTTCAAATGTTGCACAAATGTGTCTAAATTATTGTCATTCTAAATAACCTTGTAGAAGAAGAGGAAGAGGAGGTTGTCCAGATAAATGACTCAAACAATGATACATCTTCTGTCCCTGACATATCCGATCCATATGAAAAGGTGTATAGTAACATACCTACAGATACACATATTCTCAAACCTGTCAAAGATTGCAAGCATTGTAGTGCCAAGAAGTTTGAGTCCGAGCCACCTGGCTTCTGCTGCCGTAGCGGAAAGGTGCAACTAATTGCACCGGACACTCCTAATGAACTTGTGAGGCTTTGGTCAAGTTCAGATGCTGATGCTAGACATTTTCGTAACAACATTAGGTTCTTCAATGGCCATTTCTCATTCACTTCTCTATATTGTCACCTTGATAGTGCTACTGCTAACATAAAAAATAGTGGCATTTACACCTTTCATGCACATGGTCAAATCTATCACAACATAAGGTCATTTGGTGCAGAAGATGGTAAGGAGCCCAGACATCTAGAGCTATACTTCTATGATGATGATCTGAGTCTTGAGCACCGGTATCGAAAGTGCCGTGAAGAGCAATACCAAAAAGATAAAGAAGTGATTGAAAGGTTGGTGGCTATCCTTCGTGGCAACCCATACTCACAACATTTCAGGAGTGTGGGGCAGGCTGAACACCTTGAGGATTATTGTGTCGCACTGAACCTTGATTATCAACTTGACCAAAGAACATTCAATGAGCCGCTAACTTCAGAGGTGGCTGCTGTTTGGATCGAGGGGAGTGAACGCCTTGGTCAGTTTGAGAATAGTGTTGTACTACATGGGAAGGATAGGGGCATACATGGCATACGATCATATCATGGATGCTATGATGCTCTTTCATACCCAATATTCTTTCCTAAGGGGGAGTTTGGATGGCATATGGATATTCCCAAAAAAGATGTAAGTATTAAGGAAGTTGAGGCAGCTCGCGCCCTTCGTAAAGCTCGTAGTGGTACAAAAGAAGAATCAGGTACATTTGTGATAAAACATACTCTAATACATGGTTCTTATATGTGCAGTATCTTCTGGCAACCTATTTGTGTCTGTCCGTGACTACTACTGCTATAAGTTCCAGATGCGACCAGGAATTTTTAATCCAATACTATTTGGAGGGCGTCTTTTCCAGCAATTTGCTGTTGACACGTACATCAAGATTGAGAGCTCTCGATTGGATTATATACGTAGCCATCAGAAGGAAATTAGAGCTGACCTATACCAAGGATTAGTGGATAGCCTACATGCTGGTGAGGGTAGAGCTGAAGCTATTGGAAAGAGAACTGTCATGCCTTCATCATTTATCGGAGGCCCACGAGACATGAGACGTCGGTATATGGATGCCATGGCTCTGGTGCGCAAGTTTGGAAAGCCAGACATCTTCCTAACTATGACGTGTAATCCAAATTGGGATGAGATCAAGAATGAACTCTACCCTGGCCAGACACCACAGGATCGGCCGGATCTCAAGCAGCGGGTCTTTAAGGCAAAGCTTGAAGAGTTGAAGAGGAGGTTGTTGAAAAAGGATATTCTTGGAAAGGTACGGGCCCATGTGTATGTTGTAGAGTTCCAGAAGAGGGGTCTACCGCATGCACATTTCTTGCTAATCATGCAAGGGAAGTACAAGATCACGTGTCCGAGCAATATGACCTCCTTATCTCAAAAGCCAGAGCTTCCACAAGAAGAAGTACCCGTAACTATACAAGATGGTCACCAAGCATATGATGCATGGGCCCTGTGGAATGCTTAATCGCAATTGCCCATGCACAAAGGGTCGTGATTCATGTAAGAATCGATACCCACGACCTTTCAGCGAGGTCACTATACAGGGCAAGGATTCCTACCCGGTTTATAGGCGACGTGAAGATGGGAGGAAAGAAAAAAATTCGCAACCACGAGCTAGACAATAGATGGGTCGTGCCTTACAACCCTTACCTCTTGCGGTTGTTCAACTGCCACATCAATGTCGAGGCATGTGGGAGCATCAAGGCTGTTAAATATCTATTTAAGTACATTTACAAGGGTCATGATCGAGCGTCTGTGGCTATGAGAGAGGCAGACAAAGTGGACAATGAAGGAAACATTGATGAGATCAAACTATATAGAGATGCTAGGTGGGTGACCCCTCCTAAGCCATGTGGAGGATATATGGGTTTGATTTGAGCGACAGTGTCCCCTTCAGGCAATCCTTGCAACTCCATCTTCCGCACATGCATATGGTATCATTTCACCAAATAGCGTGGGTGTTCGACAAGTGCTCAACCGTCTGTGTGTTGAAAGGTCAATGCTTACAAAGATATTTTGAAAAGAACATGATGGATGAGAAAGCTCGTGGTATCTTGTACCGAGACTTTCCCCGAAGTTCTATACATGGGTTGCAAAAAGACAAAGAATGGAATGAGAGGAAAACAAATAGGGAAGGACAGGTCGGAAGAATCGTTGTCGCCAATCCAAATGAGGGGGAACGCTATTATCTAAGGGTTCTTCTAAACCATGTTGCCGGTGCTACATCCTTCGATGATCTAAAGACCGTTGATGGAGTGACCTTCCCAACCTTCCGTGAAGCGGCCAAAAAGAAGGGGACCGATCGAAGCGCACAACACGCTAGACGAGAGCCTTGTCAAGCTACTCGGGATGATGCCATATGCACTCGCGACGATCGTTTGCTACAATATTGGTATTTTGTGAGCCAAGCGATGTGTCCGGACTTTGGGATAAACACAAGGATGCAATGTCAGAGGACTATCGATGCAATAATCAATCCAACTTTGCAAAGGGAGCGGATGGTCCTTGTGGATATTAGGAAAATATTACAATCAATGCGAAGGACATAAAGACATTCTCACTTCCCGATATTGATGACACATATGACACCTCCAATGATATTCCTAGGGAGATTTTTGAGGAGGCAAGCATTGAGGCTAGCGTTGATGACATCGCTCTTCCTGAAACCCTCAATGAGGAGCAGCGTGCTGCCTATGATGAGATTATGTCTGCTATTAATACCAGACATGGGAGGGTGTTCTTTGTCGATGGACCTGGTGGTACGGGTAAAACTTATTTGTATAAGGCCCTTCTTGCAACAATACGTAGTCAAAATAAGATTGCTGTGGCAACAGCTACATCTGGTGTTGCAGCATCGATAATGCCTGGCGGCAGAACTGCCCACTCACGCTTCAAGATTCCTCTTACCATCGATGATGGGTCTTTTTGTAGTTTCACTAAACAAAGTGGCACTGCCAAGCTTCTTCGGACTGCATCTCTTATTATTTGGGATGAGGCTTCCATGACAAAGAGGCAGGCTGTTGAGGCACTAGACAATAGCCTCCGTGATATAATGGACCAACCTGACTTACCGTTTGGGGGGAAGACCGTGGTGTTTGGTGGAGATTTCAGGCAAGTCCTTCCTGTTGTTCGAAGGGGGTCAAGGGCTCAGATTGTCAGTGCCTCATTGCGGATGTCATACCTTTGGAAATCCATGAGACACCTCAAACTGGTACGCAACATGAGGGCGCAAAGTGACCCATGGTTTGCGGAATACCTTTTACGTGTTGGTGGTGGCTCGGAGGAGTCCAATGGCGATGGTGACATCCGTCTTCCTGATGGGATATGTGTGCCGCATACTGGGAAGGATGGTGATCTTGATACTCTTATAGATTGCATTTTCCCAGGGCTCAATGAGAACATGACAAAGAGAAACTACATCACTTCACGAGTAATATTATCTACACGGAATGAATGTGTCGATATGATTAACATGAGGATGATAAATCATTTTCAAGGGGACGAGATGGTGTACCATAGCTTTGACAAAGGCAAAGAGACGATCCAAACAACTACTACCCTCCAGAGTTCCTTAACACTTTGACCCCAAACGGTCTACCTCCACATGTTTTAAAGCTGAAGATTGGTTGTCCAGTCATATTGCTTAGAAATATTGACCCCGCAAATGGGCTTTGCAATGGTACGAGGTTGATCGTGCGTGCATTCCAAAAGAATACAATCGACGCAGAAATCGTTTTGGGGCAACATGCTGGAAAGCGTGTTTTTTTGCCTCGCATACCCTTATGCCCGTCTGATGACGAGATGTTTCCTTTTCATTTTAAGAGAAAAACAATTTCCCATTCGGCTTAGCTTCGCCATGACAAAGAACAAAGCGCCAGGGCAAACTATCCCAAATGTCGGATCAGACTTGCTGTCGAACCAAGTGTTCTCACATGGCCGGTTGTATGTAGCGCTATCTAGAGCCACGCCTAGATCAAACATCGATCTTGGCTATTCCAAATATTGAGAAAGATGTCAAGAAAGGAAAAAAAGAGATCACAACAGAAAATGGTATATACACAAAAAATATTGTGTACAAAGAGGTGTTAACTCTATAACTAAGGTAGTGTCCCATGTTTATTACATTTATTGTATATTTTATTTTTGAAATGTCAATTCTAAGAGAAAATAGTGGTGACAGGACGTTGAAGTAAGGAGCGCAGAAGCCTGCTGGGAGGCACGCCGATTGCAGGGAGCCGAAAAATCAAATGCATGGAGCGTATAGTTTTTGGTCTGTCGAGATGAGGGTTATCGATTTCTTTAGAACTCTTCTAGGAGAGAATGTTCTAGCCACTTTTGATTTTCAACTATTCTAATCTAAATCATCATTGTCTGAGAATTCATAGAGCCACGTTTAAGAAGTGTCGCACTTTATTAATGAGCAACATCACCGATGGGAATTGAATAAACAAAAGATAATGTTGAACTTGCTCCAAAATTCTCTAAAACATCGAGTATGTTGTAAAGTAAATGGAATTTTGTAAGCACAAGAGTTTTGTTATATAAATTACTATATATAGGTGAAGTTTAAATATACTATAAATGAATCACTTCGTACACATATTTAGTACTACCCGTGTAATGCTACGGCCTAATGGCACACACTAAGTTTAAATTTATTTGTCTTGATTTTGGGCTATTATTTTTTATACTCTTAATAGATTGAAAATTGAGGGTCCTAACCTACCTTTTTTTTACATTTATTGTGTTGAATTGTATAGAAATTTTTAAGATTGCCGTAGCAACGCACGGGCATATGCTAGTAAGCTAATAAATCCAATCCTCGATGCTAAAAGCCCGGAGCTAACAACCTTATCTTGTATATAGCAAACAATCCCATTTTTCTTATCTCTAAACCAAACTAATCCAGTCTCCTTCTGTACATGAGGGCTGGTCCATGGACATGCTGGCTCATACCGCCCCATCCCCCCCCCCCCACACACACACAAACACACACACCCCCTCTTTCATGCAGATCCATGACATGTACCAAGGATTACAATCGGCGACGTGTAGTTGGCGAACAGTGCATCTGAATTACCAAGGTACACAACATGACAGATGTTTAGCTAGAAAGAAATTGAGCACAGCCAGGACTGAAGCAAAATGAAAGTTTCCTTTGGTGTTTTACAAACATAAAAATTGGTAAGTGATCTGCTTAAGTGGTACTTCTGCAATGCTATGATGCTATTTTTTCTCTGACAAGCAACACAAAAATATGTGTAAAAAGCTGTGGTCCCTCTTGGCTCTTGCATATGAAACACTGTTGCTAAGGTGACCACTGACCCCTAGCTCGACTAGGCAGTAGGCAACACCATCCTGCCTAGCCCCACCTTGGCTAGCATAATCACCAATAGGTTCAAGGGCAAACTGTCGCCCTACCACCGCAAAGGAGAACACTCATATAAAAGGGCACCATCATTTACAACCTAGAAGGCTGCCATTTACGATGGAGGTGACAGAAGATTCATTGAAGAAAGTGGATCTATACAAACGATGAGATCACCCTAGCAGAATGCATCACTAGCTGACCCTTCATCTTCATATTGGTAGATTTTAAAGGAGAAGCATTTGCAAATTTGAAACTGAAATGGCTACAATTATCAGAACTAACATGTACACTAAAATCTGATATGTCCAATAAGGAAAAATTGCAAATAACAGTAACCTTTGGATCTTCCCACAGGATAACCATCATAAATGAATACCTTGAGGATGGCTCAGTACTATAGTGCATGATTTTTACGACCGTGACCAGATAAAGCCGAAACAGCGACTTTGATGAAATATAATTGAGTATTTGGTATAGAACTGTGATTTAAAAAGAATACTCAAAAGGCAAAATTGTTGGCACATCATGCTTGACTGCTTGCTATCACTGCCATATCCTACATGGAGTTATAGTAAACTCCTGATATGGTCTTCATTGAAACCCCAGTCTGAGTGTTCTCTAACTGTGGTGCTAGCTTTCTAGACTCTTCAGGGCAAAATTTCTCTAGAAAGCCAAAAGCTATGGCAAAACCAAGATACACCAATTCACCAAAAGACAAGTTTTGGAATACCACATGAACAACATAATACCAGGGGCGGATCCAGTGAAGGGACATGGGTGTACACATGTACACCCAATAATTTCTGGAAAAACTTCGAAGTTAGGAGGCTTGTCAAATCAAATGGCTAAATAGCTTTAGGTTAGGGTTCCAGTGCTCAGCTTCGCACAGCATAAGGGAAGGGAAGAGATGGGGTGGGAGTACCTGAGGAAAGGGAAGAGATGGGGTGGGAGTACCTGGTGGGTGCTCGTCGCCGGCGAAAAGATCAACCAAAGCCTCAGCGTCTGGCTTAGGGCGGCGGCGGCGGCCGACCAGTCATCCGAGAACGAGAGGAGAGCGAGAGAGACAGACAGAACGAGAGGCAGGTTGCATCGACAACAAGGGCTTCTTTGGCGGCCGCTTTTTTTTTTTTTTTTTTTTTTTTTTTTTTGAGGCGGTGTTTGATCTAGGGTGGCATAGTATGCTACTCTATTTTATCCGTCTATTTTTCATATATCTTATTTAATTTTATTATTAATTTATTTTTATCGTATTTTCTTATTTTCTAATATCTAAACACCATATGACAGTTTATTTGAATGTTTCTCTTTTTTTTTTTTGTGTTGATTTTATATCTATTTTCAGACACTCTTGTTGGTTAGCACAACATTATTTTAAATAAAATAAATAATAATGATATTTATGATAATGAGTAAATGAAATTTTTATATATTTTTTAAGATTGAATATTTTTTATTGAAGCTAGAAGCCACTTTTATGAGAACATCTATACCAATATTTTTAAAAATAAAATAGTCATATCTTTGTGATAATTTTCCAAGTAAATATTAAATATTTTTGTTCTAAACATAGAATAATAGTTTCTATGAACTAAGAACATTGCTAACCATAATAAAAAAATTTGGTATGGGCTCATTAAAATTTGTCTTCTGCTTTTAATAAAAACTAATAAAGAGTACGTGACAATTCAATATCGCCTATTAAGCCTTCCTAGCACTCTCTTTTGTTCTATAATTTACTTTCTAAAGACTTTTATGTTGTAACAAGGTTAAAGGTTAAGTTACAAAATACTTTAGCATGTCAGAATAGTCATATTTTATAAACTGTAATAAATTTGGTTAAGCGGTATTTATCATCAGCAAGACATGAAGAAAGTAGAGGTGTATAGAGATGCTAAGTCCATAGAAAAACTTCAACAAAAAACAATGGCATACAAGTTAAAAGAAAAATATTAATATGAGACAAAGCAAAAGAAATCTTGACATGACCGGATAGAAATAGGAATAGGTCGACCATAAAAACAAATGTTCATTCGAGAAAAGTATTGTATAATTAACAATATATAATTAGTGAACTAAGAATGTTGTCACTCTTACTTGACACTAGTTAAAAGAGCAAATGGTTGTTTTTATAGGTAGAACATTTTTTATTTACTCCTTCGTAGAAGAATATTTTTTTTCGGGATTAGAAATAACTTCTATAGTAGAAAAATAATATTTTATTAAGAAGACAAAAATATTCTCATAGTAGAATAATGTTAGGAGGTTGACTCATTTACCTTCCTAGTATCTTATACAATAAGAAACTTCTACTTCCTAATATCTTATATAAAGTTAGGTTTTTAAGATGAACTAAGAAAATATTGCCAACTCTCAATCGGAGGTCAGTGCTTCCGATTCCTTCGGTTCAATCGGCAACAATATTATAGTTTTACAATCTGGATAACTATCTTTTTGCAAAAAAAAAAAAAAAAAATCTGTTTTTTTTAAAGAGATGTTTTCTATCTTTTTACAACAAAGACGTTCACTCATCCCTATAAATAACTAGGCAATGCCCAGCGTTGCCGCTGGTTAAACAAAGGCAGTGATTGATTAAGTACGTGAAAAGGAATGGGTGAGGGGAAAAAAGAAGCAAAAAGAAATCAGAAATGTTTGCTATTTAGGATGGGAGGAAGACAGGGAAGAAATAGGAAAATAGGAAAAAAAAAAAAAAGTGAAGGAGGAGGTGGGGAAAAAAAAACATGAAATGGAACTTTTAAGATATTTTAAGAACGGAAATTTTTGGTTTTCGGATGGATGGAAGGAAGGTACGGAAATGTTTGCTATTTATGATGGAAGGAAGATATGGGAGAAAATCAGAAAAGGGGGAAAAATGGAGGAGCAGGTTCAAAAAAAAGGTACTGTTCATGGTACTGTGCACAGGGCACTGTTCATGGGGCGACGTGGCCTCACCCGCATTCGAAAAATGGTATACAGCTTTATAAGTAATGGTAGATTGGAACGCTGCGCCGATAAAAGGTGTCACTGGACAGTCCTACCAACCATAGGCCCCATCTACAAGATGTTTTCTGTTTTCCCTCCTTAATTTGTGGACTGTGCTTTATTAGATTACCTTTATGTCTATGCTAGACAGACATAGCACCGAAAAAGCTAAAGGATCACCAGCCGTTGGATTCTAAATGGATGGCATCAGGAAGGTGAAAAATCACCCATCATTTGTTTCAAAAAAAAACCCGTTTCTCTCGTTAGAGAATCGAGAGAGAGTGGAGAACAAAAATAGGCTGAATATAAGAATTTCTTATCAAAATAGTTTATTTTCAGAAAATGTAAAAAAATGAAATTTTTCTATATTTCAGGGGGGTTTATATCCGGAACAAGTGTCAGTGGACAATTGAATCAGATCTGAACTTAATGCTGAGTTTTTTTTTCCACAAGCCTCATGTCACAAATACTTTCACCCACGAGTAAGTGCACCCTTAGCTCCTTAGATTCGCTCTAGCTATGTTCCTAGTTCTTGTAACAATGACTAGTCAGTAGTTACTAGTGAAAAAAAAGGAGCGGAATTACCACTTGTTCAGGAACCTAATATACCTACGAAAAAAAACCTCAGGCTCGGCGCCCACCCTCGGGGGAGCGACTCGAGGGCGACTCGCCGCGGCGCCAGCGGCCCGTCGGCGCCCTCCCCCTCCGGCCGCCGTCGCCGCCCCACCCAGCGTGCGGCGGCGGCGGCCGATAGCGGCGGCGGTACGGCGATCGTCCCATCGGGAGCCGTTCGCGCTCCCCCCTCCCTCCCCTTTCCCTCATCCACCCTCCACCTTCTTTTCATCTCCGGCGGCCTGCATGGCGAGCGGGCCGGCCGGATCCGGGCCCCTAGGGCCAGATCTGGTGTCTAGCGGCATCGACGGCAGGCAGCAGCGGCGATAAGGGCACGCGCGCTTCGGGCCGGTGGCGGCTGTCGGGGCTGCTGCCCGTCTTGGTGGCGGTTCTGGCCTCCTCCCTTCAACTCCGGCGGCGGCCGGCGGATCAGGCCCCTTTGGGGCGGATCTGGTGTCTGGCAGCGGCGCCCGGCTCGGGGTTCTGTGGCGGGGGCGCGGTTGCCGCGGATCCTCGCCCCCCCATGGCGGGGGGCTGGCGGCGGGCCCCCCCCCCGTCGCGGGCGGCGGGCCTACCGCGGTTACACCACCTGCCGCCTCAGCTCTTTCGCCGGGCTGGGGTTGCTGCGTGCGGGTAGGGGGCCACTTCGACAACGTCACCCCCTTCCTCTGAACAAGGTCTGCAGCGGCGCTGGGCGGCATCGTGGCGGTGTGGCCAGCGGCGCTCGCGGTGCGCCATTGACGCCGTGGTGGTGTGGATGGTGTGGGCTCGCTTGCTTTTCAGTTGGTCTTCGGGTGGCGTGGTCCGTGTCTGGAGGGGTGGTGCTAGGCGAAAGCCTTGCCGTTGGCCGACGATGGCGACGCCCTCTGGGCGCCATTTTCCTCCTTGGAGGCATCTGTCGTTGCGCCACCCCTCTCCGCCGGCGTAGAGCTTCCAGGTGAAAACCTAGCCCGCAGGGGCAAGCAGCGGTGGCGCTCCATGCGTCGCTATCCTTCTTGAAGGCGCTGCTCTTGAAGCTCCAAGCCTTGGCGCGTGTGGGGCTGCCGTCCTCTTCGGTGTGCTGCTGATCGTCGTCGTCGTCTCGGTTTTGGTCGTGGTGCTGTACCTAGTTGGGCCTTTTCCCTTCACCTAGTTGTCCAGTCAGCGTGTGTTGTAGCCGTAGTTGGGGTCCTTTCCGGTGGATGCTTTGCCACCGAGGTGTTTTCTGGCAGATGCTTTGCCGCCGAGGGGTTTCCGGTGGATGCTTTGCCACCGAGGTTGCGTTTCTGGCAGATGCTTCACTGCCGAGGTCGCGGAAGTGCTTTGCCACCGAGGACGCGCCTCCGCCAGTGCTGGTCGTTGAGGGCGCAGAGGTGGGGACGGATGCTTGGCCGTCAGGAGTTCGGGCGGATGCTTTGCCACCATGTCTTTCTTTGAGACTCCGCGCGCTACTGGCTACTTAGGTGGAGTTCTTGTATTAGGTGCAGCTTGCTGGGGTTGTTAGTTGGAGGGTTTCCCTCCCCCTCACGTTTCTTGCTTTGTGTTTGTGTTGTGGTTTTCGTTGGTAATCCTGGGATTATCTGCGACTACTCTTGTACTCGAACCTCGGTTCACCTCTGCTTAATGAAATACATGCAACGCATGTTCTCGAAAAAAAAGGAGCAATGTAAAGCCTCGTCAACCGCTGAGTTTTCAGCAAAATTCTAGGCCAGCTATTCAGAGATGCATGCATCTCCGTGTGGACGCTCAAGGCATCTCTCATGACCATTGCTCTTGTTCTTGTTCTTCAGGGGTTCAGTATTCCCTGTGATCATTGTTCACCAGCAACTCTTCTACGTGGTCTCCTTGTACCATCGAAGAGACAAGTTTGCCCATTGTCTCCTGAGTAAATTCTACTAGCTTAATTAGCCTATGGTAAAACTGCCGCGCTGCCACAAAACCATGTCCTGCAACGGCGACTGAGACTACTAGTACTAGCTGCTAAGACAACATAATACTACTACGTGGTAGAGGGATATGTATCTTTCATCGTCGTCACCATATCAAACCTAGATCTCTGCGACTGCGAGCGTCGTCGATCTCTTGACAAAACGTGAGCAGCAGATTCTTCCATCCATTTTTGTGAAATCTGAATTATTGAGAGTTTGAGACCTAGACCTGGACTAGCTAGCTAGGTTGCACGCACATTTGGAGCAAGGATCGGAGCAAGTCGATGATGGCAAGTTGCCGCCGGCAGCCGGCTAGGACTAGTTTACTCCAACTTCACACACATTCCTCCATCTTTCGGCCATCGTCGTCTAGCTTTGCACACATTCCTCGCCTTTTCAAGAGATGCACTTGGAAAGCTAAGCGTGGCCGATGCTCGCCTAACAAGTCAGTAATTGAGGAGACTAATAATTTGCGTTGGTTCACTCTTCTTGGTCACTGTGCTGGGTGACGAGGATTGAGGAGGATTGCTAATAATTTGCTATGCCTGCTATATATGTGATGCATGCGAGCATCGTATTCGTATTCGTATATATATACCATACCAATAGCATTGTACAAATCTGATATGAAGAAACTAAAGAAGCATATATGCATATCATTGACTCATTGTAGCGCATCTACTATGATCGATTTGACAGCAATTTATTAGTGCCATCGTGCTAAGCGGCTATGAAGTCACAGCAGCGTACAATGCTAGAGTGTGCATGCGCGGCCGATGCTAGGTAGATCAATTCTTTGGATTTCAACTGATTCGATCCGACGAAAGATCTAGAGAACAATTTGATGGGCTTTTGGGCAAAAGGGACAGGTTTCCAACTTTATTTGCTGCATGCAGCTGCTTTCAGTTTTCTGTGCTGCAACTTGGGCACGGGCAATGGAGAGTGATGATTACACAGTAGCCGCGCAGCATGTGGCTCGATCTTGGTTCTGGCCCTTTTGACTGGAATCAGATCTGTACATGATGTCTGCAAAATCTAGCCTCCATGCATCGTCTATCCGCCAAAATATGCATGTGCTCGTGTGTAAGAATCATGGCT
Source organism: Chrysopogon serrulatus (assembly GCA_015844335.1). NCBI lineage: Eukaryota > Viridiplantae > Streptophyta > Magnoliopsida > Poales > Poaceae > Chrysopogon > Chrysopogon serrulatus. The sequence continues at coordinate 63,295 of JADLZL010004771.1, read as the reverse complement.
CATTTCCAAATAGGCATCGTATCGTATGACAGCGATGTATGGTTAGATCAGCGTCGTCCGGCCGGCTCCGGCCTATAATGACGAAGCTAGGTACAATGACTAAGGTATGCACTTCGATCCCTAATTTTGAGCAAGAAGCTGCCTGAGACCACCAGGAACTAGGTGCAGTTGTTTTCAGACTGAGTTCGGCCAGGATGCTCATGCATGTATATATGCCGTATATATGCGAATGCGATGGTTGTTGTGTACTAGTACTAGTACGTCAAAAAAGTGTTCTGAATGTGGCCGTCTTAGTACTGCTCTGTTTCGGGACATGGCATCTCAATTATCAAGCGAGAGCTAGCGATCATATGCTCTAGCTTCAATTCATCTGCGTATCAGATCACTCACTCGTACATGCATTGCATATAGTATACGCAAGCAGCCAGGCAGAGGCACTGAGGCAGGTGCAGTGCAGGAAGCCCAACCGCTCGTATAGTGCCCGTCTTTCCACCTGTGTCACCATCTCCAGCTGCTCCGGAGCGAACAAATAAGGGATTTTGAATTTGAATTTTAGTTTGTTTTCCCGCGACGGTTAGACACAATCTGCAATTTCCGTTTCTGAGAATCAGACGAAATCATAAATATGACAAAAGCTAATATACAAATATAATTTAACAATTTACAATAATTTCTAGTCAGATAGTGACAAAATTTTGATATGGTACGTTACATAGACAAATAACAAATCACAAAAGTAACAATATTAGTGTAAAAATATTATCTAAAATTATCTTAAAATTCAGTAAACAAACAAAGGTTACCACCAACACGACATGCATGGTGCGTGCGTGGAAGTCTCTAGCAAAAGCCGTACATTTTGCTTTCCAATTCCAATGATAAAAAGCATGACCAAGGCCCGGTTTAGATGGGGAGAGGAGAGAGATTGAAAAGTCCTGTAGCACTTCATTTTTATTTGGTAAATATTGTTCAATCGTGGCCCAACTAGGCTCAAAAGATTCGTCTCGTGATTTACAACCCAACTATGCAATTAGTTATTTTTTTATTTATATTTAATGCTCTTTACATGCGGCAAACAATTTATGAGAGGAGAGAGATTGAAAAGTCCTGTAGCATTTCGTTTGTTTGTGGTAAATATTGTCCAATCGTGGCCCAACTAGACTCAAAAGATTCGTCTCGTAATTTACAACCAAACTGTGCAATTAGTTATTTTTTTATTTATATTTAATACTCTTTACATGCGGGTACAAATTGATGTGATGGAGAGAGAGTGTAAAAACTTACAAATCCAATGTGCATCTAAACAAGGCCCAAGCACGCAATAGGTCTAGACTATTCTCTCTGCCAGCCTGCTGCCTGGCTACGTTAAACGTACTGTACACTAGACACTGCCGACATGGCTAGCTAGTTGGCTACACTACACGAGAACGCTCCAGAGAACAGCCGCCTCTCTCGCGCCGATTTCCGTTGGTGCAGCAGCAACCTTTTCCGGTTCCATACTGTCATGTGAATGAGCTCAGAAATGAGCATGCCGCGTGCCATCCATGTGACGCCACCGGTATAATTTTGTCCACCGCTGACTTGCTTGCTTCCAGGCCTATAGGAAAGTGATAAGCTTGCAATGCCACGCCATGCATGGTAGCGCGCGGCAGCACAGTGGACGAAGGTACCAACCGGCCGATCTACATCCAGCAAGCTAAGCATATCCATCCACCCATGGTGCCTGGCACTCGGCTCGAAACACCGGCTCCATGCCATTCCACTAATGGACACAGCTGATGATCTCGAGGGGCCTCAGGCTGCTCCTGCTCTCGTATGCGCCTGCAATTTGCACAGCACATCTGCACATGTACCAACGACGAGTCGACGACGCACGCGCCGCGCCAGCAGCCTCCATCTAGCGACTAACTTAGCTTAGCTCTTGAGGTTGAGGAGTAGCCGTTGCAATCAGCAAGGGATCAATCGACAGGAGAATAATGGAGCAGTAGCTATCAAGCTATAAGCGCACGCACGCTAGCTGCTCGTCTTTTCCAGAAGGGTTCTCATTCTCCACCAGATTCCAATCGCGATCTTGATAGTTTCAGCAGTTGTGGCTCTGCACAGGCAGTGACAAAACAAGCAGATGCTATAGGTATTGTACTAGGCAGTTGCAAGTATATGGTAGGTAGAGAAGGGTAGTACATACCACTATACCAGCAATACCTGAAAACGGCTATGTATGTACGTTAGGCTGTTCTTGACATACCAGAATTCGTGCTCCAGCGGTTGATTAAACAGCTTGCGATTGCGATGTGCGGATGCCGCCCACAAACTTGAAATCTTTAATATACTGATATAATCTGCGGCTAAGCAGCTAGATGCTACTAATTTTCTTCAGCAAATCTTCCAACTTTGCCACGGCATAAAAGGAGGCATCACAATCCATTTTTTCCCCCAACACGATGTCAACGACAGCACATGGCAATCTCTGGCAAATCTAGTTCTCACTTCTCTCAGTCAAATGTTGCTTGGTGGGGGATTTTGTGTTTCTGGATATTATTCAGTCTGTACTCAAGCCTGTCTAATGAAACTCCACGCTGAAGCCCTCTGTCATTTAATGAAATTCCGTGCTGAAGCCCTCTGTCGTATGTCCATTTCGAAAAGTCTTTCAGTCTTTGACAGCCCATGTGAAGTACTCCGACATCCTTGCTCCAAGTTGCATTCACCCTTGGAGCTGGAGTGGCTGGACCAATGGGATATGCTCACGTGAAGAGAAGAATTGCTTTATTCGTTGGTCAAGATCAAGAATGAGCAATGAACCAGGAGCTCCATACGTTCCGGTCATTCCACTAACTTGGATAATTGAGCTTCTTGCCCTAGTGCAGCTAGTATAACCTTTCAGTTTTTTTGGTGCAGAAAATGAAACTTGGATAATTGATAACCTGCAGTGCACAAGTGAGAAGAGAATGTACTTGTAACATCAGAAGGATACAGTTCACACAAAACCTTGCGTGAAGTACAAGAACAAAACAGGGATGGTCCCTTACTGATCCATATCATTGTAGACCTTATCTATCACAGCCTTGCTGCCTCTTTTTTTATTCTTAAAAGGTTGAAACACAGCGTCATCTATAATAACATTATAATATATGCAAATAGAACAAAGGGCAGTAGACTTTTGAGGCAAAAAAGGAAATAGATCTATCATCGATGGCTTTATACATTTACTGGCACATTTTTTTATGAAATAAACAAATTTTGGAATAAGTAAAATTATCTTTGACCACCACTCGTGTTGGCAAATCAGAATAGATCTTAAAAGCATCCATTACTATCATTATCATTTTTACAGTATCCAACTGCCCTGAATAAAGATGCCAGTCTATGCGCTTATTTAACACCATAAGGAAGAATAAAGCTTCAATCCTCCTGATTTACAAATATAGAAAAATCAAGATGCTTCTCAAAGGCAAATTTGCATCAGAATTCACAATTGATAGAATGAGTGTTGATGACCCACATCATCATCGTTAAACAAAAGGAAGCTCCTGTCTAGTGTTTGCAGGATGAATTATACATGATTCTGAATTCTAGATGACACCATGCAATGATATAGAGCATACACTTGTACAAAAAATAGCTCTTGAGCATATAATATTGAAACAATTATCTTAGGAGCAGACACAGAACAATTGATGCATTTGTGAAGAAAATTCCCTACCACCTTTAATCGTTATCGTATAGTATGCTCTTCCCTGTTGAAGTACCATCAACACATCATCATTTTTGAACCTGCTGCAATGCGTAAACAAAGAAACATAGCAACCATCAAGGTTAAATGCCTAGGAGAAAAGGCGTCAGTCTAGGAGATAGGTCAAAAGGCAATCTCCTTTTTTTGCTACGAACAACTATTTATTAGGCTCTGGATATATAGGGAATAAGTGAGTGTGATACATCAGATTTTATTCACCTATGTGGAATTGCAGTGAGCACTCCTTCCATTGGTGTAGGCACAGAGGGTGGACAGCCCAAAATATTTCTAGTGATGGCAACCCATATCATTCTTTACAGTATAAAGCAAGATACCATGCCCTCCAGAGCTAATAGTTTCAGTCATCATGAATGGCAGCTCATTGGGGACTGGGAGTATATATAGAGTACCAGGCTGCACCCTTCACTTCACCCAAGTTCAGACTTCAAGCCAAGTTAGCGTGCCTTGAAGATTGCCAACCGTAGCTAACCATGTCAAGGGACCCACTTGTCGTAGGCAACGTAGTTGGAGATATCTTGGATCCATTCATCAAATCAGCATCACTCAGAGTCCTATACAACAATAGGGAACTGACCAATGGATCTGAGCTCAAGCCATCACAAGTAGCCAATGAACCAAGGATTGAGATTGCTGGACATGACATGAGGACCCTTTACACTTTGGTGAGTCCATAACCACATGTTACCCCATTGCAGCATGCTAATTTTAAATAAGAGTAAATAGGACTTTGCGCCATGTAAATTGTATTTCATTTTCACCTGGTTTAGCTCACATTTTATTTTACATCATGGTAAATTATCACTTTGCACTGGGGTACACCAAACATCATCAGGACATAGAAACTCATGAAGTTTCATAAAACCTAAATGAAACCTCAGGGAACATAGCCGAAATTCATAAGGTCTCTTGTGATTTTACACATATTTTATGAGGTTTCACTCAGAGTTCATGACATAACACAGTACAAAGTAAAACTTGTTTTGATTTACACTGGTGCTAAGTCAAAGTGCTCTTAACCTGGTGCATGGTGCAAGTTATTCTTCAAGGTACGGCACCAAGTTGGATTCTTAGTGTCTTTTGTCCAAGCGAAACATAATACACTTCTTAAGGGGAATGTAACAGTTCAGAGTACGTCCTTATGGAAGTTGTTTTCAGCATTATGATCATTAAAACTCATGAATTTTGACCATACGGTTTGGAAGTTGTTTGTATTGATTGGAAAAATAGAGTACCTATAGAGATGGTTGTCTTCTTTTTTATCTAGTGTCAACAAATATACCAGCATGTTCACAGGCACTGAATGCAAATCAACATTATATATATGCATCCATCAACCTAGTATCTAGGAATCTAAAACCATGATAATTACCTCCAGCAACAAATGTTACAAATGCGAATAATCTAAATAGCTTACCTTAACAGAAGCCACTATCATAGAGTAGATAAAGTTCGCAACACTTTAATTTGTTTGAAAAACAATTGACAGCTCAGATGGCTCAGAATCCAATCGTATATTAAAATATAAAAAGAACAACATAAATTGCCTTAGATGACATGCAAATATAGTACCATTTTAAGATAAAGGTATATGGATCTATACCATTTACTGCTTGATTAGTAAAATCACATGTACATGAAGCATTATTGCTTATACGTCTCTAAAGAAGATTAACTTACCACTAGGTGATGGTGGATCCCGACTCACCAAGTCCAAGCAATCCAACAAAAAGAGAGTACCTTCACTGGTAAGACCTGAAACATCAGTGATGAATGTGATTTTCTATCACTTGCGTATTCTGCTTGCATAACAACAAAAGAAAACAAATTGCTTACAGAGAAAATAATGCATGCAGGTTGGTGACAGATATTCCAGAATCAACAAATGTGAGCTTTGGTGAGTTTCTGCTGTCCTCTTACATTTTGTATTCTCTACTACCTAAATCGACATAAACAAACCATTCCATGCCTTTTTTTAAGAACCCAAATAATGCAAGCTGTAACTGATGAAAAGGTTCATATATTAGTTACCAAATACTAGGACAATATTACAATTTGCACTTTATATTGACATATTTACAAATTTTTGTTGAAAATGAATATTTGAATAACTGGCTTAGGCCTGTGCAATATGACTATCTATTTGCAATGTCTAGATATGATACTTGCATGAATTTGTTCTGATAGGTTTTTACTCAAACTATATTTCAGGAAATGAAGTAGTAAGCTATGAAAGTCCAAAGCCAGGTGCTGGAATACATCGCTTCGTCTTTGTGCTCTTCCGCCAATCTGTCCGGCAAACTATTTATGCACCAGGATGGAGGCAAAATTTCAACACAAGAGATTTCTCAGCACTCTATAATCTAGGACCACCTGTTGCCTCAGTGTTCTTCAACTGCCAAAGGGAGAATGGGTGCGGTGGCAGACGATATATTAGATGATATTAGAATAACTTCCTCCAGGAGGACTGACAGAATTCTGCATGAAGCCAAATGCGGCGAATAGGGAAGTAAACGCTGGACCTTAATTTCTAGATTACTTCCCCACCTGTACAAGATTTGACTATGCTAGAAATGAATTTCAATTACCATGTGAAATGTGATAAATGTAAGCCAACTGTATGTTCCTGCCTCCTTGATAAGGAAAACTACTCAGCATTGGTTTTCTATGTCCCCTACTTCCTGGTGCATAGCAATAGCAATGCTACGACCTAGGAGGCAGTTTGTACCACCTGACATAAAATGATTACTAATTCAATCAAGACTGATGCTAATGACCTCACCGAGCATCAGAATCCACAGCGGCCTCTCGCAAACCACCAGTCATGCTTAATGATTCCAGTATTCCATCAACACAATAGAGCAAAGGAATCTACTGAAGTTGTGTCCATGGGCGACACGATATCAAGGGAATAAACCATGAAATCCTAATGCAGCCCGACATACGAGTGCGGTACTAGTCAGGTAATGGCACCCAGCCGATTCCAAGAACAGAATCACTGCAACGTGGCGTCGTCAGAGTTTTTTTTCCTCTTTTTTTTTTTTTTTAGAATCATGCCTCCAGATGGCAGCCACTAGGAGGTGCCGGTGGACCGAATGACGGCGGAGCATATGCCCGAACAGAAGAAATACCTGAAGCGCAAAAGCGCGTTGCCTTTGCCAGGATGTGATGATTGATGAGCAGAAGCGCGAGCCATGTGTCCTCGACTTCTGTCACGATTCATCCATGATCCATCTCAGATGGCTGACTGGCTTCCTCTGCTGCCCTTCCGTGGACCGGCGCGGCGCGCGGGACCGTGCGCATGTGCTGTCCTGCCCGGCGGACCACGGCGCACCCAGGCCAGGGCAACGCCGAGCCTCTCGACCGCCGCGGTGGAACAGCTTGCGAGGAGGCATTTCATCGAACGACCGACCGACCAAACGACGCCGTGGAGGTGTGAGCACCCCCTCGCAGCGGCATTTCATCGAACACCTTTTTTGCGCCACGGTCCGCGGCGCGTGCCCTGGCGCTGGCGGCGCTCACGCCCGTGTGACAAAAAGTGGGTTGTGGCGCCTGTGCGTTGCGCGCCGGAGCTACGCCTAGGCTAGGCTAGAGTCTCTTTGGTCACTCACTTTCTAGCTGCTTTGGTCGACAGCGACTCTTCTACTGCCCGAGTAACCGAATATGAATACGCCCCTTGAAAATAATGTTGTGCTCACACTCAGTTTTGTTTTTTTGGCCTCGTTTAGATTGCGTGAGAAGCTGAAAAAATTTCAACTTTACAACTGTAGCACATTTCGTTTGTATGTGGCAAATATTGTCCAATCGTAAACCAACTAGGCTCAAAAGATTCGTCTCGTGATGTACAACTAAACTGTGTAATTAGTTATTTTTTACTTGCATTTAATGCTCTATGTATGCGGGTAGAAATTTGATGTGATGGAGATGTGATGGAAAGAGTGAAAAAAGTTGGAATCTAAACAAGGCCTTTGATTGATCTGAAACATTCAGGTTCAAATGAATGAAGGCCAGACATATATAAGGTTCAGCACAAAGCGTGGAGAAAATTCAGATAAGTGGCAACCAAAAAATCCAATCAGAAAGGGAGCAAAAGAACCTATCGGCTGCTCAGTGACACGGCCTTTTCACCATGGATTATTTGTGTTTTTTTAAGGACAACAACGCCAACCGTCACCGGCTGCTTAGCGAGACGGCAATAGTTGTCGATGGAGTGATTTACATTTCCGAGGTGCAAAGTTTTTCCAGATGGCGGGTGCAGAGTATCATTCCCAAAGGAATCTGTCGATGGGGTAACCACAGAAATATTTACATTTTCAAGGTGCAAAGTTTTTTCCTGGTGGCGAGGGCAGAAGTTCTCAAAGGAATCAAGGCACAGATTGTTGTAATAAGTCAGGTGCATCAGACTGAGTGGTTAACAGAGGAGAGCAGGGACTTTAGACTAACTCCAACAAAGTGGCCCAAACCTAAAAATGAGTTGTACACAGTACATTTGCATCCTCAAAACATGCTCCAACAGACAACGCAAAGACAACACCCAATTTGGGTGCAAGGAGAGAGGGAAGGCAAAAATGAGTTCGCCCAGATGCACGACCCAAATTCCTGAGACGAAGAGACGATGGTGGGGCAAAGGATGGCCGGAAACGACAGTTCACGACGGCGGGGCAGAGCGCCTATAGCGGCACATCCACGGCGAAGGGGCGCGCACAACAGAGACGAAGAGGGAGGGAGGGAGCTATACCAGATATTTCATTGGGTCCTTGCGCAGCCTGTGGCAGCGGTCTCGTCAGCGGAGACAAGCTGGAGATCGACGGCGGCGAGTCAACATCCTCAGAGCGGCGGCTATGGCGGGGGGCGGCGCGGGCTAGGGCTGGCACGGGAGCGACGCAACGAGGCGGAAGAGCGAGGACCGGCGAGGCCGGGCAGCGGCACGGAGGAGGACGCGACCAGCCATGGGCGGAGGAGCGGTCCGACGCCGAGCGGGACGGCGCCGCCTACGCGACCCTTTTCCGGGCTTCGTGTGTTGGAAAGGGAAAGTATTGCGTCGTCTGTTGGAATGGAAACATTTTGGGTCTACAACCCATTTACTGTGCACGATGCAATCGATGGAATGGGTATCGTTTTTAGGTGCCGACGGTTGGAGACAGTCTTAGCAACAGAAGATTCGGTTTTAGAGTGTGACTAATAAGAGCTAGGAAAGCTTCTATCAAGGTGTGAGTGCCGCACCAAAATCGGCCCAAGACGCTGTCATCTTGCCATTACCATTAAAGACCTCAGTTTCAGATCGGCCCAAAACACTGTCATCATAGATTCTTGCTCCTGCCATTTCAAATTTATTCATCAATCTAGACAGGAGGAGAGCTGGTGGTTGTCCGTCCGCTGACCATCGCCGCCGGCTCCCCGGCCGGTGGGGGAAGAGCCGAGGTGCGGTGGTCGTCCGTCCCTTTGCCCGTCGCCGCCCGGCTCCCCGGCGGCGCCCGGCTTTGCGTGCCTCGCGCCATCAAGCTCTTTGCCGCCACGCCTGGTGCCATGCCTCGTACCCCATTCTAGCCAGGTGGAAGTTAGCTTCCCTCGCCTGCAATGGAGGGTGCCGGTGTTGGTGCACGACGCATCCTTGCTGGGCCAACCGACGCGCCTGCTTCCTCCCACACTCTTGGTTGATGTCTCTGCCATGGGCGTCAACTTGGTAACCCTGTGAGTTCTTTGGCTTCCCTCTCTTTGCTTTGTGCTTGGTCTGCTCGATCTGTTTGACATGGCAAGCTCTTCGTTGCCCCTTCTCCCTGGGCTCTCGTTTGAGCCTGGTCTTGCTGTGCAAGCGAAGATTTGGTCTAGTTTGCAGCGGCCAGTTTCTTGGCCGGACTCTGGTCGCGATCAGTTCTTCCTTGTTGTCTCCTTTGGGCGCTGCAAGTTCAAGCTTTGCCCTGTTTTGGTTGGTCTAATCCTCCAGGCCACCATTGGTGGCACTGCGTCTCACTTCAAGGTTTTATGTTTGCATGATCGCACCTTCAGATTCTCTGTTGCGTCTAGGTTTGTTGGGTTCTTCATCCACAACCTGCGTTCCTTCTTGTGCGATCTGTATTCCTTGTTCTTCGACCTGTGGGGCAATGGCGGGCCAAATTGGAAGCTTGAGTTTAGTTATTTTCAGGAAGAAGAACGCATTTCCTAGAAGACTGTTCGCTCCTCCTCGACTCCCAAATCGACACCCAAATCTCCTATTGATTCGGTCCGGACGTTGCCTCTGACTGGGGCCAACCTTGAACCTATTGGAAAACCGAAAATTTCAAAACGCTTGTGGGACGGGCTTTCTTTTCCCTTGCAGCCTCCCGCATCCTCGCTGATGCATGCGGTCTGCCCCCGCTGTCTTCTGGCGGGTCATCCCAGGGTCAAATGCCGTCGGCCAATACGCTGCCGTGCGTCCATGGGCTGGGGACATGTTGTTGCTTCCTGCCGTGCTCGTTGGCCAATTGAGCAACGCCCCAATATTGATAGCCTGCCGCAGAGATCTTCTGGCTTCAATGTGAAGCCCAGCACTGTCGCACCTCAGGCCCCGAGGCCGTTTATAGCCATAGGTTCGCATAGGCCTTCATCATCCAAGCCGTCTGCTTTTAACTCCATGCGGGAGTTTCTCGAGACTCTTCCCTTGAATTCGGTTCTTTGTTCTGGTTCGCGGCCCGGGCCCATTTCTGTTCCTTGGCCGGCCCATTTACAATCCGCGGCTACCTCTTGCCTTTTAGAGGTTGATCCCTCCCTTTGGTCTCTTGGCTCCACGTCGTCTCGTCTTCCTCCGCCCCGCGTGGCAACAGTGCCACCAGAAAACCCTCCCTCCACTGCTCAAGCTTCACCTCCTCGCTGCGCTCCGGCGCCTCCCGAAGCTTGCGGAATGGCGTTCCAGCGTGCTGATCCTGCGCCCTTCATCCCGGAGGGGCTCCTGCATGATGACATCCCGCATCGGGTGTTCATGGTGCGGGCGGTGGCTCCGGTGACCCCGCCGGTGAGGAATGAAGACCTCGCCATTGTCACCATCAACCCGCTGTCGGTCAACACTATGCACTTCGCTGCGGTAAAATCTGTTCTCCATGACTTCTTTCGCTTTGAGCGACCTACTGCCATTAGTGAATATCAGCCCACCCACCTTGGACAAGCTCTGGTTCATTTCCAGCAACCTTTTGATCGTGATGCTCTGTGGCGGAGAGTCCGCATATCTTTGGTGATGTCACGATGAACTTTTGCAATCACAATGAGGGTCGTAACCGCAGAAGGGCGGCCTATGAGCAGGAATGCTGGGTCTTGATTTTAGGCTTGCCTAATGACTACTGGACGGAGAGGCATATTCATAGCATTATGGGGGAGTTTGGTAAAGTCCTGCACTAGGTGGTTGATGAGAGGTTCAGATGCCGTTTGCTTGTGAGAGTCAGAGTAACTGAACTCAGAAAGGTGCCACAGTTCATTATGTATACTGACCCTGATTCTGTTAATGAGAAGACATGGACTTTGCAGTGTGAGGTATTGCAGCCCCATCAGGAACCTCAAGGCCCACCCCTTGAGGATCCTATCCCTGAAAATGTTAACATGGAGGGAGGGGTCCCTTTTGATTTCTTTGGACTTGGACAGCCTGTTATTGGACCCAATGATCAGGAGGGCCAGTTTGACAATCAGCTGCAAGAAGATTGGGAGCCACAGTCCGCCGAGCTACCAAAGACTTCACCAGCCCATGTTACAGGTAGCCCAAGATCTGAATGAGGCCCCTGCAGCTCAACTAGATCAGATTGATCTCAATGCTCCTGCACCTGCTCAAGACATAAACATTGATTTGCAGCCTATCATTTTTAAACCAGCTGAACCAGAGGACTTGGAACAGGGAAATGAAATTCATCTGCTGCAACCACAGGGTGAAGTCTTCTTCTTAAACTTGGGATTGGGGATTGAGTTGTCAGAACAGCCTGAGGTGGAGGAATTTGTGCAGCCCGTAGCAATGAATGCCCAAGTTCAGCATCCACATGTGCCTGATTCACCCATTCCATCATCTGAAGATGAAGTACCTTATGAACAGCTGTTGGGGGGTGATCCAGCAAACAATGATGACCAGCATCTGATGGAGGACCAAGACCAGCAACCTGTACTAGCACAAATAAATGAGTTAATGGATGAGATCTTTGGGCCCCTTAACCTTGAGCTAGCACAACCAGGACTACTTGAACAACCCCCTCAGATGCAGTCTTCAGAGAATTCAGTAAACATGCCAATTCAGGAACTGTCCTAGACTCATCAGACTATCCAAGACAATGAAAATGCTATTGTGGACATGAATGTGCCACCTCCAGAGCAGCAACTCAATGTTTTGATGTCTGCACAGCAGTTGGGACCAGTTGGGAAAAGAATTTAGAATGCTCTAGACCTGTTGGGAAACCTAAACCCAAAAGGTACCTCAGATTCTTTACTAGTACAAATTCCCTCTAACTGGTTCTATTTTTTCACCTCAATGCTTATGTCACCAGAGAACTTTGGTTGGGCTTCAGAGTTCCTGTCTTCTGCTGCTGTTACTCATCTTGCTGATAATCAAGGTAGCATTTCCTATTCCATTCCAAAAGAATGTCCTGATGGCTTCAGTCAGTGTTGTGCTAATGATGCATAGATGAGAAATTAACAGGGCTGCCAAATGATGGGAAAAATAAAGGAATCATGATACAAGAGGTCAATGAGGAGGCTATCCCATTCAAGAAGAGAAGGGCCTCGAGAAGACTTACACCTGTGGTTGATTCTCAGGTACGTAGAAGTGTAAGGGTCATGAAAAATAGTAATGGATTCAAACCCTCTGTCAGTCATAACAAGAAGTGTTTTTGCTGTTCACCCGCTCCCACACCTCCAACTTTGTCACCTAAAACTATAAAGAATTTGGCTGTGCAGTTCTGTGCCATGGAGGAAGAAGATGTCTCTGAGGAAGCTCTGATGAACAAAAGGAAGAAGTCTGCCTTAGGAACTAAGAAGCCGGGAGTAGATGATGAGGCTGGACCCGTTAGGGAGCAGGCAGGACTGCGTGTTGCAGAAGAGAATGAATGAGTTAGCAATGATCAGTGAAGCAATGACAAATATTGATGTAATAGTGGCTGAGACTTTTGTAGCCATCTCCATTTTGCTAGAAAACCCAGATCTTTTGTGTTTGGTTAGTATGACAGAGACATGTAATAGGCCGTTTCCTTTCCATGGTGGGGGTCGTCTGAAAGATACTGGTTGCCGATGCCTGGTGCATGGCATAGCTCTTGCTTCTATCCTCTTTTGAATTATTTTAATGAATAGACTAGCAACAAAGACCTGGAATGTCCTAACCTGGAATGTGCGAGGAATTAATTCCTCTTGGAAATGGGATGCGATTAAAAACAAAATCTCCCGGTCCTATTGTGATGTGGTTTGTGCGCAAGAAACAAAGAAAACCTCTTTCGATGCTTTTCTTGTAAATATTTGCCCGAGTGCATTTGATAACTTTGAATATCTCCCCTCGGTTGGGGTCGCTGGAGGTATTTTGATTGCCTGGAAAAGCTCTGTGTTTGAAGGACAACAGATTTACAGTAATGAATATGCTATCTCAGTTCAACTTTTCTCTAGAGCAGACAATTCTAGTTGGGTGCTCACAAGTGTTTATGGACCCCGCATGCCTGAAGGGAAACTAGCCTTCACAAATTGGCTAAAGGAAATCAGCATGCCAAATGATGTGGACTGGATGATCCTTGGAGACTTTAATTTGATCCGTAGGCCGGAAGATAGAAACAAACCGGGGTGGAGACTTGTCTGAAATGTTCAGATTCAATTCTGCTATTAGCTCACTTGGTCATAATGAAGTCAGCTTACAAGGGAAAAGATATACTTGGTCTAACATGCAGCCCTCACCTCTTTTGGAAAAACTTGATTGGATCTTCACCTCAAATTGCTTTGGATAAATTCTTACCCTAATACCACAGCTAAAGCTCTAGACAGAGTACCTTCAGATCATTGTCCTTGTCTGGTAACAGTTTCAACTGTGATCCCTAAAAGCAAAATATTCAGATTTGAAAACTATTGGCTAAATCAGCATGGCTTCCAAGAAATCCTTCACAGTGTCTGGAATCACAACTACTTGATTGAAGATAGTGCAAAAAAACATTACTTGCAAAATACAACGCCTCGAAAAAAAAGTTTAAGGGATTGGCAAGCATCTTTTGTCAACCTAAAAACTGTAATTGCAAATGTCAGACTGATTATTCTCTTCCTTGAAGTACTTGAAGAACTGAGGGACCTGAGCTTGCAGGAATGGAACTTTAAAGAGATCCTGAATAAGCACCTGCTAAAGCTTTTGGAAAAACAGAAGATATACTGGAAACAGAGAGGTAACATTAAGTGGGCAAAATTAGGAGATGCAGGGACCCATTTCTTTCATGCTAGTGCAACTGTGAGACACAAGACAAAATCAATTTTAGAGCTATGTACTCCAGAAAATTTGACATTTACCAGTCATTCTGACAAAGAGAAGATTTTATGGGACGAGTTCAAGCACAAGTTGGGCACCTCAGAATTCAGTGGTTTCACAATTCAACCCTCAGCCATAATTGAGCAAAATCACCACCTGCATTCCCTAGAGGATCCTTTTTCAAAAGATGAGATCAATAATATCATTAAAGTCATGCCAAACTTCAAATCCCCAGGACCAGATGAATTTAATAATGAGTTTGTTAAAGCTGCCTGACCAACAATTAAGGCTGATTTCTACAAGCTCTATCATGATTTTTATAACATTCCCTGAATCTGAGAAGCATCAGTATGTCCTATATTACCCTGATCCCAAAAGTTGACTCCCCAAAATTTGTGGGGGATTTCAGACCAATCTCTCTACTCAACTGCTCAGTCAAGCTTATTACCAAAATCCTGACCAACAGGTTGCAATCAAAGATTATTCCCCTCATACACAGGAACCAGTATGGATTCATTAAATCAAGGACTATACAAGACTGCCTAGCTTGGGCCTTTGAATACCTTCACATCTGCCATCAATCAAAAAAAGAGATTGCGGTACTAAAGCTTGACTTTGAAAAGGCCTTTGATAAGATTGAACATCCAGCTATCCTCAAAATCTTGGAAGCACAAGGATTTGGCCAAAGATGGATTTCTTGGATACAGAATATCTTAAGCTCTGGAACCTCTCAAATTTTACTGAATGGTGTTCCTGGAAAAACAATATAGTGCAACAGAGGTGTAAGGCAGGGAGATCCTCTCTCCCCTTTGCTTTTTGTTCTTGCAGCTAATTACTTGCAGGCCCTAATTAACAGAGCTAAAGACTTGAATTTGCTGAAACTCCCCATTCCCTTGCAATGTTCAAATGACTTCCCTGTGATTCAGTATGCTGATGACACTTTGATCATTCTTGAGGGTGATGCACAACAACTGTTCTTCTTCAAAACCCTCCTCCAGAATTTCTCTGATTCCACTGGGCTGAAGGTCAACTATAGCAAGTCTATGATGCTTCCAATCAATATATCTAAAGAAAAGCTGCTACATCTAGCAAGAACTTTTGGTCATTCAAATAGAAGTCTACCTTTCACTTATCTTGGATTACCCATGGACCGACAAAACCCAGAGTCAATGATTTTCTACCACTAGTCAACAAGTGTGAAAGAAGATTAGGTGGCATTTCATCAATGCTAAACCAAGCTGGGCGACTACAGATTACAAATTCAGTGCTAACAGCCTTGCCAACCTACTTTATGTGTTCAATAGAAATACCAAAAGCAGTCATAAAGCAAATTGACAAGTACAGGAAACATTGTTTATGGAGAGGTTCAGACATCAATGGGAGATCTCAACCAAAAGCTGCTTGGGAATTAGTTTCCAAACCAAAGAGGGAAGGAGGCTTAGGAATCATTGATATTCACATCCAAAACAAAGCACTGCTAATGAAGAATCTGGACAAATTCTTCAACCGAAAAGATGTCCCCCTGGGTTAATCTGATATGGGAGAAACATTATAATAATGGGAAGCTACCAGGGCAAGCAAAAAAGGATCCTTTTGGTGGAGAGATGTGGTCAAATTGGTCTCACAAAGTATAAGGAAATGGTAGTTATTCAGCTCAAAAATGGACAATCTTGTATGTTTTGGAAGGATAAGTGGTCTTTGCAAATCTTACAATCCCAGTTTCCAGAATGTTTTTCCTTTGCCAAGAATAAATCAATTTCAGTAAGCAGAGCGTTTGGATCACAGTTTTTTGATCTCTTTAACCTGCCATTATCGAGAAATTGCTTTCACTCAGCCGAGTAGATCCAACGGGTTATGGAAACAACAAATATTAATGAAGAAAATGACTCCTGGAGCTTGTCCGTGGATCTGCAAAATTTTCTTCTTCAAAGGCATATCACGTAATGATTGGACATAACCACATTGAACCTGTCATCAAATGGATCTGGAAAAACTTTTGTCAACCAAAGCATAAAGTCTTCTCCTAGCTCTTAATAAAGGATAGACTGAGCACAAGAAATATCCTAAGAAGGAAGAATATGCATCTAGAAAATTATGATTGTGAGTCAGCAACACAAGAACTGAGGAATCATTGGAACACCTATTTCTCCAGTGCCCGTTCGCCCAAGACTGTTGGGGTATGTTCAACCTTGAAATAACTCAAAATGAAGGCATTATGGTAAATATTAATGCCCTCAAGATTCAGCTAAACTCCAAATTCTTCATGGAGACTATTGTTCTGATTCTATGGACCATATGGAAAGCCAGGAATGAAATTATCTTCAAAAATAGGCAGATGAACTTGATGGAGTGTAAGAGCTTCTTCTTAGCGCAAGCTAAGCTTGTCGGGCTAAGGGTCAAGGCTGGGCTTTCTCTGCAGTTTGATCAATGGATTACACACTTAGAGAACTTAGAGAACTGAGTTCATGTCTCTCCCTCATTTTCTTTCTCTTTCTTTGTTTCCTGAACATTTCACCAGAGTTTTAGTCTGGTTGTAATTTTCTTTTTCTGTTTTTGTTTGTTTCCTTTTACCCTGTACTTCTGTTGCCTTGGTTTTTTCTAATGAATAAACTTCTGTAGGGGTTCTCACACCTCCAGTTCTCTCAAAAAAAATTTATTCATCAAAATGTCCGGGGATTGAGTCGTTGAGACAAAAGATGCTCAAAACTTTAGCCAGGGTTCCCTACCATCCCGAACCTGTTTGGAAGAGGGAGGAGTTTGGATGAGGGCATGAGGCACGTCTCTACTAAAACCTAATAAAAAACTATTTACAGACAAGGCATCAATGGTCTGCTGTAACACCAGCCACTGTATATTCATAGCTACAACGAAATGTCGTGTTTGCTCATGTTGTCAAGGTTGCTATGAAGCAAGCATCCCAGTTTCAAAAAAATAAGAAATAAAAAACATCCAGTTTTTTTAGAAAGGACGGCAAAAGCTTTGCCGCAAGTTTTATTAGACAATGAAAAAAAAAAAAAGACTGTACAAAACACAACAGAAAATTCTCGACACCAACCAACTCTAGAGCCGAGGCGAGAGCTCAGGCCACTACCACCACCTCCTATCTATCTAGACAACCTCCAAATAAACAGGGAAAAAACTGAAGATCCAAAACCTGGAGAAAAAACAAATAATACATAGCAACTATCCTAGCTTGTTCTTCTCTCTCTCTCGGCCTTGTGGCCATCTTGAATTGCATGATCTCTTCTTTACAGAGAGTAGCCACCTGCCTTGGTAGTAATACTTGTTGCTGAAAAATCCTTCGATTACGTTCTTTCCAAATATTCCACCAGAAGTAGATTAGGATCTCATCAAATTCTTTTCTGACATTCTTATCAACTCTTCGACGACATTTCCTCCAGAATGAATAAATTGAGCCTGTCTCATCAACGTTGTTCAGGATTGTTAGATTGAACCACTGCCTTAGGATTGTCCACACCTCTTTGGTGGACGGACAATCTTTGCAAAGATGTGTTGGAGTTTCTAGGCTGTTGAGGCAAAGTTTACGGTCCGTGTCCGTGTCATCAGTCCATCCCCTTTTGAGCAAATTATTTGCAGTCAAGATTTTCTTGTGCATCAACGTCCAGGCGAAAAATCTGCACTTGTGTTCTGCTTTTGCCTACCAGATTGGCGTTATCTTTATTCTACTGAATGTTCCAGAGAACTGGATTTGGTAGGCGCTTTGAGTGGTGTAGACGCCATCTGCTGTCCATCGCCACGTAAGATCATCCTCTACTGACTCATCCAAACTCACTTGTCTTAGAGCTTCCCAAAGTCTTATGAATTGTCTGATTTCCTCTTCAGAATTTGGGGGGTAGATATGGTTAATCCACCTGTTGTTTGTTAGGGCCTGGTACACTGTGATTTTTTTCCGTTTTGTTTTCTCAAATAACAGTGGTGCGATTGATCTTGCCATGGTACCACTGATCCAATTGGAGGACCAAAAGGGGGCTATCTTCCCGTTTCCAATGGTCACCACTGTTGAAGCATAAAAAAGTTCCCGATCCACCTTGTCACAAGGCACCTCCAGTTTGTTCCAGGCTCTCTCTTTTTGTTTCCACTGAAACCACAACCAACGCAATCGAAGGGCTCTTGTGAAACGTTCCAACTCTAAAATGCCCAAACCCCCTGGCTTTAGGTAAGCACGTTGTTGGCCAGTTGACCAGTGAGTGTCCCCCACAAACTTTGTCTGGGTTTTCTCCCTTCCAAAGAAAACTCCTTTTGATCCGGTCAATTTTCCTAATGAGCCATTTCTGTGCATGGAAAACTGTCAGGTGGTAAATCGGTAGGCTTGAGAGTACAGACTTGACCAAAATTTCCTTTCCTGAAGATGATAAAAATTTGCCTTTCCATCCTAGGAGTCCCGCGCCTATTTTGTCAATTAGTGGCTGCACCTCTACTTTCCTTAGTCGCCTAGTATGCAGTGGCAAACCTAAATATTTTCCAGGGAACTTTGCGATCTTTCCGGGAAAATTTTGCACAATGTTCTGTATAGCATCTTCCTGCATCCTGATTGGGAAGATTTCAGTCTTTGACAAGTTCACTTTTAGACCAGAGCACTCTCCAAAGGTTGATAGAATTTTTTGAAGTCTATCCAATTCCGAAGGCACTGGATTTGCGAAGAGGGCTGCATCGTCTGCATATAGGGAGCATCTCAATTTTGCTTGCTTAGGTAAAACTGGTTGTAATAATCCCTGGGCTGCCGCTTGCTCTATAATTCTCTGCAACGGGTCAATGGCAAGTATGAACAGGAGTGGGGACAATGGGTCCCCCTGCCTCAGGCACTTAGCATGTTTAATATTCTGGGTTGGGGTACCATTGACGAGTATTCTAGAAGAAGACGATCCAAGTATTGCTGAGATCCAATTCCGCCACTTGGTACTGAAACCCAAAGCATTGAGGACCTCTAACAAGTACTGCCACCCTATGGAATCAAACGCCTTGGATGTGTCTAATTTGATGATGAGTGCAGGCTGTTTCTTCTTATGCAAAAATTGGATCACCCTCTGCACATATAGAAAGTTATCATGTATACATCGCTTTTTTATGAAGGTGTTTTGGGCTTGGGAAACCAGCTCGTTCATTTTTGGCGCTAACCTTGTTGCCAAAATTTTCGTGATGATCTTCGTGAGGCTGTTAATTAGACTTATTGGCCTATAGTCCATTAAACGTGGAGTTCTGCTCTGAAAGCTTATGCAGCATTACAGAAATAAAATAAAAAATCACTGGTGCAAGAACAACTTTTAGATAGAAATAATAAGAACCAAAGTAATTCTAGGATGCAAGATATAGGAGCAGTGATAAACAAGTCCCAAATTGCCCGTTGCACTTCCCAGTTTTCAGAAAGGATGCATTCAGTTAAAAGTCTTACATATCACGATTTTGCTCTGCAAACTAAACTATTTACAAAAGTATATTTCCCTAGTAAATAGATATCACAAATTCAAAATCACCTCTCCCATAACAAGAATCACTGGATCAGCACTGAAATAACCAAGGTTGCACCTCCTTGCTTCATAGGAAAGTAACATTGAACCCCAGCCCAAAGGTGTCATGTTCCATTTCCATTCTTACCTACCAAAATGACACGTTATTTTACCTATCTTCCCAGGGAATGCTGGATCAAGCCTGGTCTAGCTGACCACTGACCAGTTCGGGATGCCAAAGTGCAAAAGCCCATTGAGGACAAACCGTTGCGCTATCCTTCAGGGCTCCTGGTCCCTGAACCTGAAGAGATGATGGTGAATTGTTGGTCCCAGTTCTTGTAGGAGCCATGGACGAAGCATCAGCTCTAGCAATGTCACCCAATCCACCATGCCCCAATACACCTCCACTCGGAGGCATGCTTGTCATGCTTTGAACCGGCGAAGAGGAAACAGCAGTGGCCACAGGAGCCACACCAAGGATACCAGTGCCACCTGCCGCCACGGCATTCGATGAAAGGCACCGGTGGTCGTGGGTCAGTAGGCGTGGGCGTGGTCGGGCCGAGCTACTCCCCTTCGTCATCAGTAGAATCGGTTTCGAGCAAAGTGGCAGCTTGGGTACCAATGCAAAGTCCTCTGACCGACAAAGGGGCTTTGTAGCTGCTTGCTCCATTGCTCTAGTCACCATTGTCCGCGGCGGCAGGAGATAGCTTCCTCTTCCGCGCCCTGTGCGCGAGCCGGCAATGGAGCTCGCACCCGTCAAACACCTTGGTGGAACGGTGGGTTCCTCAAGTGCCTTCCTTAGCCCCTCCGGCATCTTGTAGAGGAAGATGGCGTACCCCCAGACAATCCTGGGCATGCAACCCGAGCCCATCGGCCCGGCACGAGGCCCGATTTTTTGGCCCGGCCCGATGGCCAACTGGGCCGGGCGGGCCCGGCCCGGAGGAGCAGGCCGTGCTTGGGCCACACCCCGGCCTGTGGGCTGGCACGGCACGGCCCGCTCCCTAACGTCAGGCCCGTAGGAGGCCCGTAGCGGCTCCTCCCAACGGACCCTCAGGTGGCAAAGCGAATTTGGCCCAGCCCAGTTGGCCACCGCACCCTCCCACCCGCTCCGTATAAAAGGAGCCGTGCCGCACCCCTCCCTCACCCTAACCCTAACCAGTCACTCCTCAGTCCTCACTTCCGCCGCGCCGCACTCGCTCAGTCGCTCGTCCGCTCGACCGCTGTCGTCGTCGTCGTCGATTCGATCCATCTCCACCGTCTTCCGTCGCTTGAACTCCGGTGACCTCGCCGACATTTCTCCTGTTCCCACGTCTTCCTGTCTCCTCTATTCCTCATCCGTCTCCCTTTCTCTCCTTCCCCTTTGTCCTCTCAGTGACCATGTGAGTTTGCCTTCTTGTTTACCTATCACCGCCGCTCATCGTCCTTGCTAATCCATTCTCGTTGCCTTTGCGTGGCCCTCGTCTTCTCCGGCGCCGGGTTCCAGACGCATAGGTAAGTGTTATCCCGTAACCCTAACCCTAGATCTGGAATCCTTGATCCTTCTCCTTCATCCTTTATGGGTTCTACCTTCTCATCTTGGCTTTTCATCTTGTTTTTGCAGGTCGGTTGCCGATGCCTCGTCCTCTACCGACGGCGTAGAGCGAGCAATGGCACGGCCACCACGACCACGCGCACCGTTGAGGAACGGGGCTGGAGAACCGCCGTGCGAGGTCGAGGGCCCGATGTCAGGTGACCATGGCGATGATGCTATGTACCCTTTGACAGGTGTTGACGGTGCTTAACGTCAACTTTTATTAGAACTTTAGACATGAAAAGGATACATGATTACACACTAGTCTAGGGTTTTAACTGACAATTTCCACGAGTTTTGCATATTTTGTATTTTCCAGGGACTTTTCCAGAAAAGCTTAAAAGAGGGATTCAAGTGCATATTTACCACGAAACTTATCCACCACGGAAATATCACAAACGGGACGTGGGAAAACTCTAGAAGACACCTGAAGCAACCAGGGCCCGAGGGGCTGCTAGGTGGGGCCGGCCGGCCCCACCATGGCGCCCGCCCGGCCCCCTGCTAGGGTTTGGCCTCCCCTTATGGAAGCTTCCTCCACCGCCTACTAGGAGTCATCTTGGCCCTTGGTTACGTCGGTTTGATCCTGCGGCGCACGTCGATCTCACCGGGCTATGAATAAAGGGGTAGACCCCCTCTCTGGAGGCATCAAGTCATTTGGAGATCAATCCATCAAGAGCCTTCTCTAGTTTATCAGAGCCTCTCTAGTTCATAGCTTTAGCCTAGTTAGATTAGAAGAGAAGAGTTCTAGTTCTTCAGCGGGATCCGGAGCCCCTGGCGTCTGTCTGGAGCGCGGAGTTCGGTATAGTTCTAGTACTTTGCTTTTATTGTATTCAATATTATGATTCAGGCAACATTATTCTTAATCTCTTATATATTCTTAATTGCAATAGTCATTGTCTACTTTGATTATATGTCTAGGATAGTTGGTTTGATCTTATTGAATTTATGTAATTGCTCGTATAGCGTTTACCCAAGCGGCCGCTAGGTAAATGGTAGACAATATATAGACGTGGTGTCTAGATATCTTGTTTATCTGCGAGTGTACCCTAACGTGCCGGGACGTGTGGTAGTCCGCGCAGGTGACAGCTGCGTTGGTTCCTCCAGAGTCCACCATCCGTGCGTAGGACTAGCATGGGCACGGCGCGAAGGAGGTGACCCTTGTGTCTTAATACCCTCATTAGTTGATGCCTCTTTACATGTGATTATGATGTAGGATTAACTTAACAATGATGGCTAGATGTAATTGCACTAATTAGAGTTATTCATTGACGTAGTTCTTGAATTACCTTAGTATTTATTCCTGAGTTTATCCATTGGCTAGCTATTACTATGACTAGAAGAGCTCTGATGTTTATCTATTTATGATGACTGATCATTATTATCTATTATATATCTTTTATCACGTGACTTATCCCTGTTATGAGTAGGATTCTAGTTATGGTTTATCTTTCACATTAATAGTGTAAGTTATAGTTATAAGTCCTACATATAGACCTTCCCCAAAGGTATAAATATAAATCGACAACCTGGTAGAACTCCCTAGGTAAAATGCTACAACAAAGTATAATTATCTGTCCGCTTGCGTAACCTATTTTAGTTCACATTCATATTATATTCATATCTTTTATTTCTGCCTAGTCATATTGAATACATGTAAATCTATAGTTATTCCTTAGCATTATAATTGAGGATGACAACTTAATTCATGCTTAAGAATGTTAGTAATAAATGAGTGGCTAGTTGCTATAGACAAGTTAATTATATACCAAGCATTTAAAGGCGTTGTTGCTAGGGGTAGGATTTATCTCTGCTTTTTAGTAATGACGGTAGTAAATGTCAACAAGCATTTTTGGCGCCGTTGCCGGGGAAGGTAGCTAGGCAATTAAGAACATTGATAGACTTATACTCAATTATGTGATCAAGATAACCATTAACCCCTGCTCAAGCGGGGATTACCCTTGTTTGTCTACTTTAATATCTTATACGGGGGTAATAAACGACCGGTTTACGACCTTCCCCAAGATGCCCCCACAAAATAAAAAGAAACATAACAAATCTAATGTTGGAGAAAGAGGTCGATGTCACAAGACTTTAATTCATATCTCAAGTGATGGAAACATAGATGTTGCATCACTCACAAATTCCAGCATGTGAGTCATGGTAAGTATGATGAAATAAAGGTGAGAAAGTCTTGCTCATGGACTTTAAGTTTGATGAGTAGTTATCTTCTGCATTCCACCACATGTTTACTTTTTACAATCCAAACATCCATCTCATTTAGTTTAAAGTTTTTTTTTTCATCCATAACATGTTTAGTTCCATTCATATATCCATCCCAACTTGCATTCTTGTAAATAATATAAAAAACTCACTATAATCATGCTTTTTTTTCATCTCTACTTGAATAAACTTCTACGGTACTTTCATGCTACTTGTATTTGCTATAGTATGCTTAGGTTTAGAAGTATCTTTATACACCCTTAAAATTGAGCATTGCCTATTTTTCTAAGTTAAAGTAGACATGGTGTCTAGTTTAATTTTTAAATCATAAGGTGTTTTGATCTTACTTCTAAAAGGTTTTTGAATTAAGCAAGGTGCTTAGGTTAAAATCCTTTCCTGAATAAAATTGGATATGAGTCTATGTTGATTCTTGAGCTAATAGTACACTTTAGTAGATACTAGTTATTTTGTTAAATTAATCCCTATAGGAGAATTCTCAAATTCAATCTGGGTAAGTCAAGAAAGGAATTCACATATGAGATGAATCAAGGTAGGTAATAACACTGCACAAAGAACTATCAATGTTTATTTATTTATCTTTGTTGCAAGTCATCTTTACCTTGAACCATGCTAGATTGCAACAACAACATAAAGCACGATAGACACGGTTTATGCTAAATAATCTTAAATCATATATCATCCTGATTAGCATAGAAGAAAATCAAAAAAAAAAAGAGTATGGACAACAAAACCTGTATTTCAATCTTGCTATTCTCTTGGGTATGTGTCCATTAATATTTTGCAGGAAAGAACAACCTTAATCTATTGGAGAAGAAGTTGTCAAGTGAGCATTATCGCATCTCCAATAGACCCCACTCATCAACCACAAATTAATCGGGAAAAATATTGATGAGTGAAGAGCATGTAATCTTCCATAGTTTCATTGAATGGTGAAAAGACGAAGAATAAAAAAGAAAGGCCTTGCTCAAGCAAGACCATAAGCTCTCACCAATAGATGAACCCGAATCCTCCTCTTCCAAGTAAGTTCGTCATCACTTACTTAGAAAGATGAAGATATGAGGTACGTTTGTCCAAGCCTCATGCAACATGTAACTACAATTAACATCTCATACCATGTTGCTAATTTATCTTGGTCATTTCTACCCTATGCCATGCTCAAACATAACTTTCTAATATATATATATATATATATATAATAAAATGCTCCTATGATTCACCATACATATTCTTGGTTCTATGTGAATAAATACCTTTAGTCTTACAAACTTCCTTATTCTATTATAAGTATGCTTTAGAACATTATTTAAACATTATGAAAATTAAGCATACTTATATAAGAATTTAGTTGTATATATAGACTAACCCCTCCTATATAAAAAAAAATGTTTAAATCATATCGGGAGATTATTCATAGAATCAATTCAAGGTTAAGGGTATGCTTCAAAATAATATCCTTGCTTTAACATTGATAAAAAAAGAGAGGTTTTGAAATAGTGATGAATCAATGAAAGCACGAGCTATAAATTAATCTTTAACTCTTAGACAAACACTATCCATACTTTGATAAATAGTATATTCCTTCGGGTATGTGTTGTCCACTAACCCCTTGCGTAAAAAGACATAATAAGAGAAGCGTGAGGTCCAAGAGTGAGAAAGGAGTACAACATACGAGACAAGATGCTAATAAATAACCCATGATACAAGAAAAAAAAAAAGAAGACCATTGAACTTCATTTACCCTTCATCATGCTCTAATAATAGAGGTAACATCTTAAGATAAGTGGTCATTAATTTCCTCTTGATATTGGTATGCAATAAATGAAAATACAACTATGTTATAGTTACAACTTAATTTGATCAACCTGATTAAACTTAACATGATTTATTCTCTAAGTTTATTCATAGCACCATTCTCTTAATTTCAGTCTTAACCAAGTAAGCTATAAATACTTCATCTATTATTCTTGATACACTATAAAGATGAACAGTCTTTCTAGTGGTTAAGTAGCTTTACTCTTTATCTCACAAGTTTAAATGTCATATTTATACTTCTAGACCTCTCACCCGTGATATGAATGAACAATATGAATAATATCAATCTTATTGTGCCCAAGGTAAGAGGATGAATAAATTTTTGGTTCTGTTGGTGTTTTCCCACCAATGAGCCCATGCACTTGATCTCTACCTTGTTTTTATGGGCAGAACCTACTTCAATTAAAGTGTGGAGAGACAATCCCCTAAATTCTACAAGTGAAAGTTCTCAACTAGTAATAATGATGCACATAAGATTGGCTTTGAGACGCCTACAACAGAGAGAGAAGGTGGCACCGCCATTGGGAGCCACTAGTAGAGGCACCACCACAATCCTTACCGTCAAGAGCAACTCAAAGTACTCAATGAACCACTGCAAGGAGAAGTCTAGTTCGAAGGACTATAAATATCAAACCCTCGCCGTGAGGTAACATCGGTAGTTATCTATACTTACTTTCTTGCATCGTATGATTTATTCTCTCTTTAAGCATAATTACTTTTCTATATTAGCAATACATAGAAATAACAAAAGAAAATAAATAGTCTTGCATTAGGCTATATTCATGCATCTTAAAAATTTTAAGCCCCATGTGAAACCCTTGTAGTGTAAAAAGCTGTAGGAGTTCTCACCGTGGTGGCCTATAGAATAAAAAATATATATATCATGCATTTGCACTTTATGCATATAAACCCATAAAATCCAAAAAAATATTAATTGAGCATCCCGCCGCAAATATTGCTATCATAAAAATACTTTAAAACCTCCACAACAACCAATCCTCTAAAAACGGCTAATCATTAATGTTTTATCCTAATACCGTTCCACAAGTTTTGGTGTTCTCATGAGAGCTTTCTGCGGGATGACTCCAAGAGCCACTTACCTAGGAATCTTCATCTTTATCACTTGAAGTACACTTTTTTCGATATACAGCTAACCTCTGTGTGAAGGGAGTAACTTCTTGGGTGATGAGATTGAAGTATTCCAGGCAACACTTGCTCTTATAAGCATGAGCTCCTCTGTGAGGACCACTCAGCTTCAACGATCAACCATAAGCAAACATCTAGCTTGGGGAGAGTATCCCCTAGTTATCAAAGACGGTTAGAAGCGTGGGAGAAAGAGAATAAAACTGAAGAGCCGGGAGCCGAAAAAGAGAAAGCAAAAGAGACAGTAAACGAGATGGAAGGAGGCAAGTGTGGCATCACCACGAAAACGGGGGGAGTTGATCGAGGTTACCTCGGATGATGAACCCACCGAGTAAGTGTTCTCCTCTATCTAAGTCCTGTCGATAGACTTTAAATCTCGTACCCTAGCCATAATGTTAGAATGGTAGTTATCTCATTTAATGCATTTGCAATTTATTTAGTAACATAATTTTGTTTACACACTAAAAGATATAAAATAACAAAAATATTTACTGCATTACTCATGGCATCACAAAGCCCCATGTGGATACCCTATGGTATTTTCTGAAGGAACATCCGCTGTGGTGGCATAAAATAAAAAATAACAAAAATATAGCATTCATATTTAAATTCCTGCATCATAAATAGAAAATTCAAAAATAAGAGAAAAGTGAAATCCTGTTTAAATTAGAAAACATTAAAGCTAGCTCATAAAGGTGAGCAATTACTCTTTGGCTGACCGCTAACCCATTAACAAATTCGAGCCTCGAGTTTTGGTTTCTCTTTGTGAAGAGTATTTATGCAGGAATAACATTATAGCAAGGACAGAGTCTATCAGTGGCACCCACCAGGTCCGTGTTGACGGTCCTTAATGCCTATTTTATACCATCAACTATTGCTCAGTATAACATGATATCAACCATAAAGCATAGTTGTAGGGTTTGATTCTAATGAGTTCCATGAGTTGTGTTGTTCTCGGTTGTTTTGCAGGTATATCTAATTTTACATAAAATAAAAGTATCTCAAATAAGGAATTGGACTACACCATTGCGATGGGCTCGTCGAGACAATCGAAACGGACATATTATTTGCTATATTTGGAGTTCAGAGTCAAAAGATATCAATTCTACACCGAAACCAACACTAGAAGACTCTAGAAGACACGGAAGGCGACCAACCGAAGGTGGGGCCCATCTGCTACTGAGGGTGGGGCCGCCCGGCCCCACCCCGGGGCCGGCCGGCGCCCTCCGGCCCATTCGTGGCCCGCTTCGACGGACGGCCTCCCTCCCTCCGCCTTAGGGTTTGCATCTCCACCATTGCCGAAGTCGAATTAGTCCCACATCGCCTGTCTAGAAGAGGTGGAGGCTTTTCTAGACTATAAATAAAGAGGTAGACCCCCTCCCTAAGGGCACCACATTATTATGGAGATGTAGAGGCGTCCCTCGAATGGATGACCTCTCATCTCTAGAGAATTAGGGCTAGAATTTCCAATGTAGTAGATTAGGTCTTGATGGGAGTTAGGAAGAGGCGAGCTTCGCTCAGGTTCTGGAGGAGTCTTCAGAGTATTGGTATGTCTTTGTATTTATTTTTGTAAGACTTATGCTTTAATATATTTTATCTTCTCTATTTACTTTTATGCATTATATTTGATTGGTTAGTATAGTTGTTATACTTTAGCATAGGATCTTCGCCTGTATTTGGTGCTCTAGTTATAGATCGTGACTAGAGTAGTATTCTTTAGCGTAGACGTGGTGTCTAGGCTAGGGTTTACCTGAGGTTACGCCCATCTCTTACGGTTAGTTGTGGTAGCCTCTAGAGGTGACAGCTCTTTTGGTCTTCGTATTCCACCACGTCGGAGTTGGTGTTTCGTAGAGCTTTTGGCAGCCTTCCCTAGCTACCTTCTTCCCAGCCTTATTCGAGAGTTGGAAAGGTACTGCTGCTCCAAAGTGTTATTGTGTAATTGCTTTGTCTACCATGAATTAGTTATATAGAACCAAAGTAATAGAGAAGTATTTAGGAACCATGAGCTCTCCCGTTGTCCTCTCACTTTAGCTATCTACTCTTTTATCATAGAATTCTCCTGTGTGTGTCATATATACATAATTCATATCATCTATCATTTACCCTCTACTTTAGTCTAGTTGGTGTATTAAGTTAGTAGATACAGGATGGTGAACTATCAATGCCTTTATCCAATGTTTCCCAGTGGTAAAATATAAATAACGATACATGGAATACTCTGGTAAAATGCTACAATGGTTTTCTGTGCGCTTGCGGAATCCTTCATATTTTAGTTGTGCATAAGAAATACCAACAAGCATTTTTTGCGCCGTTACCAGGGATAGGGATTTACCTCTATTTCTAGTAGCGACGTTAGAAATTTCAACAAGCATTTTTAGCGCCGTTACCGGGGAAACAATTGGCATAGAGATTTTGATATTGATCTTGATATCTACTAATCTAGTCTACTACTAGCTTTAGTAGGATTACCCTTATTTTGTTGAGTTGTGGAATAAGCAGGCTATCAACCGTTTTAACTTTATGGTGAAATTCCACAAGACCAAGACAAGAAGGATATTGAAGAACTCAGGGTGCCTGAAAATTCATGATCCATCAACAATGAAGCCCTGTCATCTCACAGAAAAGACGATGCACAACTCACAAACTCTATTGTGAGTCATGGTAGTTTGATCAAGAAAGGTGAGAAAGTTTTGCTTATAACTTTAAATTTTATGAGTAGTTATCCTATTGCATTCCACTGCATGTTTACTTTGAATAATCCATACATCTACTTCATCTCATATCAAATCCACAGCATGTTTAGTTCTTTACATACATACAGGCCACTTGCATCTCTACTTAAAACTAAAAAAATATTCACACTATGCATGATCATGCTTTCATCTCTATTTGAGTAAATCTCTATGTGCTCCCATGCTACCTTTGTTTGCTATAGTGAATTTTAGTTTGGAAGTACTCGACATACTTTCATAGGCTTTTAAATTGAGCGTGGTGCTTAGGTTAAAATGCCTTCCTTAACTAAAACTAGATATGGAGTTTGGTTTGGTTATTGAACTGGAAGTTGTTGTAGTAGACATTGGATATTTTGTTGGACTAACCCCTGCAGGAAACTCTTAAATTCAATATGGATAAGTCAAGAGATGAACTCACATCGAGATGAATCAAGGCGTGTGATGAAGTCCAATAACTTTGCACAAAAGAAAGACATAGCTTATCCTTTATGAAGGAAAGAACTGTAAGTATCAAAGTTTATTCATATAAACTTTTTTTCCAAGCTACCTTTGCCTTGAACCATGTAAAAGTGCAGCTACCAACAAAATTCGTTAAAAGAAATCTATGCTAAAGTAATACTAAAAGCCCATCTTTTCATTAGCATAGATAAAATCCGCATAAACTATATGGACCATAACCCACATTCTAAACTTGTTGCAATCCTTTGGGTATGTGTCCACTAACATTTATGCAAGAAAGAAAGAATAAATGTCTGATCATGGTTCGAAACAAAAAAAAGAAGAACAAGTGTATAGAAAAGACTAAGATGAAAAGAAATCAATGTAAGAACACTTCAATACCTTCTACACTTTACCATGATAGTGGACCAATCACCCCGCAAGACATAAGGTGCATTTATCCAAGCTTCATACAACTTTAAATTATATTCGATATCTTATACCACGTTGTTAATTGTCTTGGTTATCCATAACTTATGTTATGCTTAATTTGCTAAAACTTAAAATAAATAAAATTCTCTTTTTGGTTCACCTATATATTCTTGGTTCTATTTGAATAAATATCTCTAGTCTTTTGAACTTCCTTACTCTATTATAAGTATGCTTCAGAATATCACTAAAACATTATAACATCAAAGTATATTTTTATAAGAATTTAGTGGTATATATAGACTATCGATGCTCTCCTGTATAAAAATATTTAAATCATATTAGGAGACTTCATAGAATCAAATCAAGGTTAGAGTTATTCTTTAAATTTATATCTTTGCCTGAACCTTGTTTGAAAAATTTGAAATAATGGTGAATCATTTAAAACACGGGCTACGATTTAATCATTAACTCCTTGAAAAACACTATCCATACTTTAAATAAATAGTATATTTCTTCGGGTATGTGTTGTCTACTAATCTCTTGCAGAGAATAAATATTAAGAGAAGCGTAAGTCCGGAAGAGTGAGAAAGGAGTACAACATATGAGACAAGATGCTAAGGAACAATTCAAGATGCAAGGAAGGAAAAGACCATTGAAGTTCAACTAACCTTTACCACATGGTGCCATCACGCTCAAAATAAAAAGGTAATATATTAAAGGTAAGTGGTCATTATTTCCTCTTGATCTTGGAGTATACACCATAGCACCATTCTCTTGATCTCAATCTTAACCAAATGAGTTTAAATATGATATATCTTATTTTTGGAAGATGATAACCATCATGTTAATCTTGATAACTTACAATGATGAACAATCCTTCCATAGGTTAAGCAACTTCACTCCTTTATCTCATAAGCTTAAATGCCATATTTATACTTTTGATATTCTTACTCAAGATGTAAATAAATAATGTAAAAAGACATTAATCTTATTGTGCCTAAGGTTAGAGAATGAATAAATTTTTGGTTCTATTGGTGTTTTCCCACCAATAGAGCCCATGCACTTGATCTCTACCTTGTCTTTATGAACAGAACACACTTCAAGCAAAGTGTGGAGAGATTCCCCAAATTCTACAAGTAGGAGTTCTAAACTAGTAACAAAGATGCACATAAGATTGGTTTCGAGATGCTAACAAAAAGAAAAGAAGAAGGTGGCACCACCATTGGAAGCACCACTAGTGGAAACCCCACCTCAATCCTTATCCTTAGGAGCAAACCGAAGTACTCAATCAACAAACCACTGCAAGGAGGAGTCCAGTTCGAAGGACTCAAAACATCGAACCCTCACCGTGAGGTAACATCGGTAGTTATCCATATTTACTTTCTTACATTGCATGATTTATTTTTCCTTAACCATATTTACTTTTTTACATTAGTATTGCATAGGAAATAACAAAAAAATAAATAGATATGCATTAGGTTGCATTCATGCATCTTAAAAAAAAAACTTTAAGCCCCATATGAAACCATTGTAGTGTAAAAGTTGTAGGAGTTCTCACTGTGGTGGCCTACAAAATAAAAATACATATCATGCATTTGTACTTTCTATATATAAACCTATAAAATCTAAAATATTAATTGAGCATCCTGCTGCAATACTGTTATCATAAACATACTTTGAAACCTCCACAACACCCAATCCTCTAAAATGGCTAATCACTAACTTTTTATCCTAATACCATTCCACGAGTTTTGGTGTTTTGTGGGAGCTTTCAAGCAGGATGACTCCAAGAGCCAGCTCTCACCCAGGAATCTTCATCTTCATCACTCGAAGCACATCTCTCCGACACACAAACCGACCTCCTGTGTGAAGGAAGTAACTTCTTGAGTGATGAGATTGAAGTATTCCTAGCCACACTTGCTCTTATAAGTATGAGCTCCTCTATGAGGACCACTCAGCTTTAATGCTTAACTACGACAACATCCAGCTTTTAGGGGAGAGCATCCCCTAGTTATCAGGTAAGTATACCTATGCGATTATCGAGTCTATCTTATAGTTATAAAATACTAAAAATATGTGGGCACATGAAGGTCCACGTCTATAGAGTCTTTTATGATTCTATTGGTCCAAAATAAATAAAATGATGAATGATCATTAAAACTAAATAAAGATAGTTTAATTATGTATTAAGGTGTGATCATAGAGTGTGTTTATAATTTTGTCTAGTTTATTAAGAGTCAAATAAAAACCGAAGAACAATAAAATTCTGTCTTGGAGATGATGAATAGTTGCTCTATCGTAATTCCTTTCAAGTATCAAGTTTTCAACCTTAAATTCTCCTGAGTTTTGGATATGACTGTTTTGATATAAGAATTTAGTCTGAACCTGAAACTTGTGGAGGCATATGCTTAAGCTAAGTCTAGGTGATTGAGGGATATGATATGAGAAAGACTGATCTACTATTTATCTTATTCCTAACGATACTAAGTTCTGGAGATTTATCTTTCGAAAACTCTGAAAATCTTACATGATGAGCTCTTGTATGATAAAGTTTGAATTCCTACCAAAGCCATATATGATATACATTTATAATAGAAAAACCTTTGCTTAATCATGTTGCTTGCTTTGCACTGAGTTTAGTCAACCTTTGTTGTATACCTTATGAGAGTCTTGTCATGCTTTCAAAATCAAGATCACACTCACACACTCCACCAACATATGCATTGCTCCTACCCTGGGAGTAAGCGCAATCATTTTTCACTTTCATCTAGATCCACCTTAAAATTGTTTTTTCTCCTACACTGAGAGTAAACACCCAAAAATATACCCCATAGGACAACCCCTGTTTAATGCTCTAAGTTCTTATTATTATCTCTCCAATCATTTATTGTATTCAAAGGATGCATGTGGCTATACAAAATAAAAGGTATTAAAAAAAAGAAGAAGAAAAGAGGGAGTAAAAAATGGACAAGTGTCCAATAGTTGGTATTTAGATTCTCGCCTCCCTAAAATAAAAAAAAAGAAAAGAAAAAAAGAGAGAAAGAAGAAAAAGAATAAAGATAGCCCATGTTTTTCTATGGAAGTTCTAAGTCCAAGAAAGAGAGATTTATTTTTAAAGAGCATAAGTAGAATTAGGATTAGCCACCATATAATCACCCTATCCACCATATTCCATACACATGCACACCTTGGTTTGATTGTATGACTTGACTCTCTTTGAGATCCATTGTTTGACTTTACAATATATGAATTGCAAGTATGCTCATCCTTATTTAATGCCACTCCTATGAGCTCCACTATAATCATTAGTTGTAGGAGGGCATGATAACATAAATGCCTCAAGTAAGATCCATAAACATCACATATTAAGAGACTTGAGGGTGTCATATAATTAAGCTCTGAGTTTTATTTCAAAAACTTATAAAAACTCTAGAATATTGGTTGAGTGAAGAATTTGAGACGTAGTGCTTGACTCGATTGTTCTATCTTTCAATTACTCAAGACTCATGTGAAAGTTGAAAAGCTCCATAGTTAATGGTAACGTGGGTAAGTTTGAAAGTTAGAGCAGTTTTGTCTAATTCAAGGGAGAATTTCAGTTTGAAAGCATGTGTACTTTTGAGAAGTGAAAGCATTGTAGCAACTCCTGATCCAAATTTAGTAGTTAGGCTTTGCTAAGGGACTAGCAAAGGGTAAGCTTGGGAAAACTTGTTGACGGTCCTTAACGCCTATTTTATACCATCAACTATTGCTCAATATAACATGATATCAACCATAAAGCATAGTTGTAGGGTTTGATTCTAACGAGTTCCACGAGTTGTGTTGTTCTTGGTTGTTTTGCAGGTAAAATAAAAGTATCTCAAATAAGGAATTGGACTACACCATTGCGATGGGCTCGTCGAGATGATCGAATCGGACATATTATTTGCTATATTTGGAGTTCAGAGTCAAAAGATATCAATTCTACACCGAAACCAACACTAAAAGACTCTAGAAGACACGGGAAGGCGACCAACCGAAGGTGGGGCCCACCTGCTACAGGGTGGGGCCGCCCGGCCCCATCCCGGAGCTGGCCGGCGCCCTCCGGAGCCCATTCGTGGCCCGCTTCGACGGAAGGCCTCCTACCGCCTTATGGTTTGCATCTCCACCGTTGCCGAAGTCGAATTAGTCCCACATCGCCTGTCTAGAAAAGGTGGAGGCTTTTCTAGACTATAAATAAAGAGGTAGACCCCCCTCCCTAAGGACACCACATTATTATGGAGATGTAGAGGCGTCCCTCGAATGGATGACCTCTCATCTCTAGAGAATTAGGGCTAGACTTTCCAATGTAGTAGATTAGGTCTTGATGGGAGTTAGGAAGAGGCGAGCTTCGCTCGAGGTTCGGAGGAGTCTTGAGTTTTGGTATGTCTTTGTATTTATTCTTGTAAGACTTATGCTTTAATATATTTTATCTTCTCTATTTACTTTTATTCATTACATTTGATTGGTTAGTATAGTTGTTATACTTTAGCATAGGATCTTCGCCTGTATTAGGTGTTCTAGTTATAGATCGTGACTAGAGTAGTATTCTTTAGCGTAGACGTGGTGTCTAGGCTAGGGTTTACCTGAGGTTGCGCCCATCTCTTACGGTTAGTTGTGGTAGCCTCTAGAGGTGACAGCTCTTTTGGTCTTCGTATTCCACCACGTCGGAGTTGGTGTTTCGTAGAGCTTTTGGCAGCCTTCCCCAGCTACCTTCTTCCCAGTCTTATTCGAGAGTTGGAAAGGTACTGCTGCTCCAAAGTGTTATTGTGTGATTGCTTTGTCTACCATGAATTAGTTATATAGAACCAAAGTAATAGATAAGTATTTAGGAACCATGAGCTCTCCCGTTGTCCTCTCACTTTAGCTATCTACTCTTTTATCATAGAATTCTCCTGTGTGTGTCATATATACATAATTCATATCATCTATCATTTACCCCCACTTTAGTCTAGTTGGTGTATTAAGTTAGTAGATACAGGATGGTGAACTATCAATGCCTTTATCCAATGTTTCCTAGTGGTAAAATATAAATAACGATACTTGGAATACTCCCTAAAATGCTACAATGGTTTTCTGTAAACTGCTATGAATCCTTCATATTTTAGTTGTGCATAAGAAATACCAACAAGCATTTTTGGCGCCGTTGTCGGGGATAGGGATTTACCTCTATTTTTAGTAGCAACGTTAGAAATATCAACAGTCCGCTACTGGTTAGCTCACTCTAAAGGACATCTACACCAAGTATTGCAACCATCCAGCTTGGGGGAGGAGCATCCCCTAGTTATCAGGTGACTACACCTAGGCAATTATTAAATTTACTTGTTATATATATTCATAAAATACCAAAAATATGTGGGCACATGAAGGTCCACGTCTATCGAGTCTTTTATGAGTCTTTAGTTAAATAAAATCTAAAAACCAATAAGAAGAAGTCTTAGGCAGTATTAATTATATTAGAGTGTGTTTAGAGTCAGTCTAGGCTAGAGTTAATTAAAAACTGATGAACATTAAAATTTTATCTTGGAGATGATAAATAGTTGTTTTACTATAATTTCTTTCAAGTGCCTAGTTTTCAACCTTAAGTTCTGCTAAGTTTTGGATATAACTGCTTTGATATAAGAATTTACTCTGAGCCCAAAACTTATGGAGGCATATGCTTAGGCTAAATTTAGGAGATTGATTGATATGATTCATGAAGGTTAAGCTGTTATTTGTCTTATTCCTAGCGATACTAAGTTCTGAAGATTTATTTTAAAAATATAAAATCTTACATAATGAGCTCTTGTATGACAAAGTATGAATTCCTACCAAAGCCATATATGATATACATTTAGATTAAGAAAACTTTTGCTCATTCATGCTGCTTGCTTTACATTGGGTTCAGTCAACCTTTGTCGTATACCTTATGAGAGTCTTGTCATGCTTTTAAAATTAAGATCATATGCACACTCCACTCACATATACATTACTCCTTCTCTAGGAGTAAGTGCAACCATTTTCCACTTCCATCTAGATCCACCTAAAAATTGTTTTTCTCCTACACTGGGAGTTAAACACCCAAAGATATATATAAACCCATAGGACAACCTTTGTTTAATTGCTCTTAGTACTTATTGCTATATCTCCAATTATCATATTGTATTCAAAGGATGCATGTGGCTAAAAAAACGAAAGTTATTGAAAAAAAGAGGGAGTAAAAGAAGGACAAATGTCCTAGCAATTAAAACAATGGGTACTTAGATGCCCGCCTCCCTGAAAAAAAAGAGAGAAGAGAGAAAAAGAGAAGAGAGAAAAGAAAATGAATAAAGATAGCCCATGTTTTTTTTCAAATAAAAGTTCTAAGATTAAAAGAGAGATCTATCCTCAAGGAGCAAAAGTAGAATTATAATTAGCCACTAAATACCTTATATATACCTATCCACCATATTCCATACACATGTACATCTTGATTTGATTGTATGCCTTGACTCTCTGTGGATCCATTGTTTGGCTTTACAATATATGAATTGCAAGTATGCCTATCCTTATTATTGCCGCTCTTATAAGCTCCACTATAATCATTAGTTATAGGAGGGCATGACAACATGCCTCAAGAAGATCCATAAATACCACATATAAAGAGACTTGAGGGTGTCATACAATTAGCTCGAAGTTTTATTGCGAAAACTTATAGAAACTCTAGAATATTGGTACTTGTGAAGAATTTGAGACATAGTGTTTGACCTGATTGTTCTATTTTTTGATTGCTCAAGACTTATGCAAAAAAAAGTCAGAAAGCCCTATAGTTAAAGGTAAAATGGGTAAGTTTGAAGATTAGAACAATTCTTTGTCTAATTCGGAGGAGAATCTATGTTTGAAAGCTTGTGTACCTTTGAGGAATGAAAGCATTGCAGCAACTCCCCGATCTAAATATATCGATTACTTAGGCTTAGTTTGTTTGCCAAGAGACGGCAAAAGGTAAGCTTGGAGGAATTGTTGACGGTGGTTAACGTCAACTTTTATTAGAACTTTAGACATAAAAAGGATACATGATTACACACTAGTCTAGGGTTTTAACTGACAATTTCCACGAGTTTTGCATAATTTGTATTTTCCAGGGACTTTTCCAAAAAGCTTAAAAGAGGGATTCAAGTGCATATTTACCACGAAACTTATCCGCCACGGAAATATCACAAACGGGACGTGGAAAGACTCTAGAAGACACCTGAAGCAACCAGGGCCCGAGGGGCTGCTAGGTGGGGCCGGCCGGCCCCACCATAGCGCCGCCC
Organism: Chrysopogon serrulatus; assembly: GCA_015844335.1. Lineage (NCBI taxonomy): Eukaryota > Viridiplantae > Streptophyta > Magnoliopsida > Poales > Poaceae > Chrysopogon > Chrysopogon serrulatus. The sequence continues at coordinate 25,993 of JADLZL010004771.1, read as the reverse complement.
GGTGCCCCCCTGCTAGGGTTTGGCCTTCCCTTCTGGAAGCTTCCTCCACCGCCTACGAGGAGTCATCTTGGCCCTTGGTTACGTCGGTTTGATCCTGCGGCGCACGTCGATCCCACCGGGTTATGAATAAAGGGGTAGACCCCCCTCCCTGGAGGCATCAAGTCATTTGGAGATCAATCCATCAAGAGCCTTCTCTAGTTCATCAGAGCCTCTCTAGTTCATAGCTTTAGCCTAGTTAAATTAGAAGTAGAAGAGTTCTAGTTCTTCGGCGGGATCCTGGAGCCCCCAGGCGTGCATGCAGAGCGCGGAGTTCGGTATAGTTCTAGTACTTTGCTCTTATTGTATTCAATATTATGATTCAGGCAACATTGTTCTTAATCTCTTATATATTCTTAATTGCAATAGTCATTGTCTACTTTGATTATATGTCTAGGATAGTTGGTTTGATCTTATTGAATTTATGTAATTGCTCGTATAGCGTTTACCCAAGCGGCCGCTGGGTAAATGGTAGACAATATATAGACGTGGTGTCTAGATATCTTGTTTATCTGCGAGTGCACCCTAACGTGCCGGGACGTGTGGTAGTCCGAGCAGGTGACAGCTACGTTGGTTCCTCTGTAGTCCACCCTCCGTACGTAGAACTAGCATGGGCACGGTCGCGAAGGAGGTGACCCTTGTGTCTTAATACCCTCGTTAGTTGATGCCTCTTTACATGTGATTATGATGTAGGATTAACTTAACAATGATTGCTAGATGTAATTGCACTAATTAGAGTTATTCATTGACGTAGTTCTTGAATTACCTTAGTATTTATTCCTGAGTTTATCCATTGGCTAGCTATTACTATGACTAGAAGAGCTCTGATGTTTATCTATTTATGATGACTGATCATTATTATCTATTATATATCTTTTATCACGTGACTTATCCCTGTTATGAGTAGGATTCTAGTTATGGTTTATCTTTCACATTAATAGTGTAAGTTATAGTTATAAGTCCTACATATAGACCTTCCCAAAGGTATAAATATAAATCAACAACCTGGTAGAACTCCCTAGGTAAAATGCTACAACGGTATAATTATCTGTCCGCTTGCAGAACCTATTTTAGTTCACATTCATATTATATTCATATCTTTTATTTCTGCCTAGTCATATTGAATACATGTAAATCTATAGTTATTCCTTAGCATTATAATTGAGGATGACAACTTAATTCATGCTTAAGAATGTTAGTAATAAATAAGTGGCTAGTTGCTAATGACAAGTTAATTATATACCAAATATTTCTGGCGTTGTTGCTAGAGGTAGGATTTATCTCTGCTTTTTAGTAATGACGGTAGTAAATGTCAACAACAGGCAACGACGACTTGATAGCGGCAGGACTATCCCCGGAGCACGACGACGACGGTCGTGACCCTTATGCGGTGTTCGATGACAGATCTGTCGACCGGTGGGACGCTTCCTATGTCGATCGATCTGGATGCGGATGATGCAGGGGCGGCGGCGACAGAGACAGGAACAGGGGTGGACTCCAACAACAATACCAACAGCACAAGTAATGGTAATGGTAATGGTAATGGTACTCCCTCCTCTGGTACGCGCAAGTCTAAGTGCTGGATTGATTTTGAGGAGATCTTTGAGATAATTAATGGTCAAAAGGTTAGAACACATGCTATCTGTAAATTGTGTAGAACCACGTTGAGTGCTAGATCTTCTAGTGGTACTGGTCATATACTTAGGCACCAAAGGGCTTGTAGGAAAAAAATTGATCATGCTGCTAGAGTTCAGTCGAGACTTGCTTTTAATCCTGATGGTTCTCTGCATAACTGGAACTATGATCCTGCTGTTGCTAGAACTGAGTTGTGTAGATTGATTGCTAGGCTTGATCTTCCTCTAGGAATAGGTGAATCAGAGGCCTTTGAAGACTATATTGTTCGTGCTCATAATCCTAGGTTTGCTAAGTGTTCTAGAAGGACAACAATGAACGCCATGATGTTCTTAAAAACTGTATGTTGTCTGCTGCTTCATCTATTGCTTTGACTTCAGACATCTGGTCTGGTAATGCTAAGGAGGATTATATTTCTGTTGTTGCTCATTATGTGAATGCTGATTGGGAGTTGCAGAAAAAAGTAATTAGACTTAGATTGATTGAGGTGAAACATTCTGGTGAAAATATTGCTGAAAGTATAGCTGCTGTAGTTCAGGAGTTTGGTTTGATTGATAAGATTTTTCTGTCACTTTAGATAATGCTTCTTCAAATACTAAGGCTATGGAAACGTTGACACCAATGTTTGTTTTGTTACTTGGGTTCCGATCCTGCACCGAACCCTTAGATCCTAATAAACATACTTATAGCCTTGTTCATCGGCGTTGTGCTTGTCATATAATTAATCTCATTGTTAAATTTGGACTAAAAATAATGCAACCTGTCCTAGATGATTTTAGAACTGCAATTAACTTCTTGAATTCTTCTAATATCAGAATTGCTAATTTTAAAAACTACTATGAAGCTAAGGGTGTTAGACCCAGAAAATTTGCATTGGACATGGACGTTAGATGGAATGCTACTTATCTTATGCTAAAACACTTGGTTCCATATAGGGATATTTTTTATATGTTCATTAATTCAAACTATGGTAGTAAAGGTGAAGCACTGTTATCTCCTAATCACCGGCATATGGTCGTGAAGGTTTTGGAGTTCCTAGAAATATTTTATGATAGTACTATTGTTCTGTCTGGTGTCTATTATCCTACCAGTCCACTTGCGCTGCACCATGTTCTAGAGATTGCAACCCATCTGCATACATGTGAAAGAGATGTGAATCTTAGAAACATTGTGTATCCTATGCAGATTAAATTCATTAAGTATTGGTCAAAAATACCATTGTTATACTCATTTGCATTTGTTCTGGACCCAAAAGCTAAGATGAGAGGTATGCATAAGGTTCTCCAGTTACTTAATGAATGCACTGGTACTGATTATAATACTTACTATGCTGATGTGAGAACTGAATTACATAAATTGTTTGACAAATATGAGAGGAAGTTTGGTGCAACTAGGTCACAAAGGGTTACACAGCCTTCAAACCATATAGGTAAGAGAAAACAGGCCTAGGGGAGAATTTTTGGAGGATCAGGTGTTGTTGGTCCTACCCCTACCACTGCCAGCACTTCTTGTAACTCTACTGCTTCTGAACTTGCATGTTATTTAGACAGTGACTGCATAACTTCTTATGAGGATGATTTTGACATACTTCTATGGTGGCGCAACCACAAACTAACACATCCAGTCCTGGCTATATGGCTAGAGATATATTGTCAGTTCCTGTTTCCACTTGTTCTTTAGAGTCTTGTTTCAGCTTGTCAGGAAGAATCATTAAAGAACGGCGCCGGTCTTTGTTGCCTAAGACTGTTGAGATGCTGACCTGCTTGAAGGATTGGGAGTTAGGAGAGAAGAGGGCACAATATGAAGCTGCTGACAATAGAGAACTTGAAGAAGCATTCAACAACTTGTATCTGGATGAAAAGGGTGGAGCTGAGGCTGCCGGTAGCTGAGAGTGATATTTAGCTTGAGAGTGGACTTGCTTTTGTGTGAGTTGAGAGTGGACTTATCCCTCACTCACTTGACTAGTTGTGATTTCATTTGAACATTGGTCTGTAACAACTTAAGACAATATTATGAGCTGGCTGCACTCTTTTTTTCTATCTAGGGTTTCTCACAAGGGCGAGTTTTACCTAGACAGAGTTTTAATGAGGCAGCATTGCACAAAACAGCTGTTTTTGATATCTAAATTTTTTGTCTCTGTCTCTGTGTTCTGTGTGTATTATGTTTACGTTCTGTTTTCTGTCTCTTTGTTCTCGAATTTTGATACCTAGACAAGTTTCTGGAACTGTGGTTGAAAATTTTGCTTTGAGATGAAGTTTTTGAGGTGTATTGTGTTAGTCGGTCTGTGGGCTGGCACGGTCTATAAATTTGGACGTGCCTCATGGGCCAGCCCGGCACGAAAATCAGCCCATAGGGCCGTGCTTGGGCCGAAGGCCAGGCCCACGTGCCCGTGAGGCACAGCACGCAGGGCACGGCGTGCCTACTCAGCCCAATGGCCATCGTGCCATGCCGGCACGGTGCCCAGGATTGCCCTTAGAACAGCCCGGTGGTGCGGTCAGAGCCGAGAGGTCCCTCCTCGATCTCGCCAAACTTGGAGAAGAACTCGTCACGCCCACTCGCCCAGCATGCTCGGGCACGTTGTCCACGAACAGCTTGCGGTCGGAGAACGAGGAGGCCGGGGCAACGGGGCCGAGGGAGGCTAGTTGACAGGTGACGAGCCGGCCGTCCACGCACTTGGAGGAATAATGATGGCGAACAGGCGGCGGGGTGCAGGCATTGAAGAAAACGTATAGTATATACTTGGCGGGTTGCCGTCGCCTGGCCTGCTGCTACTGCTAGTGAGCAAGAAGACCAACACGCCTGGTGGGTTACGTACTGTGTGCACAGCGCAGGAGTACTGCCTTCTCTCTTGCTCTCCTCTGGGACGTATCAAGACCAGCTTTACATGCTCACCACTATAAAATTCCAGTCTACAACACTACACACCGAACCGTCCTTGTCTGTCAAGTGTCCAGTCACATCGACCGTCCTCACATCTCTCTTTCTCCAAATACATCGCCTCACATCGGAGAAGTGGCGATGGCGCAAACCATCGTTCTCCCCTCGCTGTTCGACGGCGACGGCGATCACCTCTGCTCTTTCCATCGAGTACACACTGAACTCCACTATGGCTCCATGATGGAGTCTTGTGTGGAGACGTCGTCACCAGGATGCTGCGACGCCGTACTTCTCACCCTGAACATCTCGGCGGGAGCTGTTTGCGGTCTGTGCAACTATGCACTGGCATTACAGGCCTTGGATCTGCCTGGTCTACATCCACTACGGTGGCCGCGAGGCAGAGGACACCAAGGCATGGATTACGAGGTGGGGTTACGGTGGTTTTCCAACAAACTGCGACGGTATACTCCCTCCTTCCTGTTCTTCCCATAATAACTGCATGTCATTTTTGGTAGAAGTAGAACAATAAGAGCTCTCCATGTTCCCACGTGCCACCTCCACTGTCGGCCCCAAATTTTTAGGGTCCACTGTGCATCATATGTCAGTCCCTGGATCAGCAGCTGACACGCACAATTAAACAAGATTGATATCAAAAAGCATACTTTTATTGCTACTGGGAAAACATGATACATTGTTCGGGTTTACATAGCTTGGGCCACTGGCCTTATAGTATACATCAGAGTTTTAAGACAGCGGTTCTATATTATCGTGGCTTCATTCCTACAGGCAACCTGGAGTGCAGACAAAACCCTAGCTATTCCTATGTCAAGAACATCGTAGTCCTAAGCGTAGTCCTAGCGTAGCATCGTCATGTAGTCGCAGCTCCATCTTCATGTATCCTTCGGCGTCCTATCTTCGCGTAGCTCCAAAGTCCATCCCGGTGTAGGCTCGAACGGCTTCATCCTCGGATATACTCCCCGCAGCCTTCCCTCTAAAAACATAGGGAGAAGGGGTTGAGTACATACGCATGCACTCGGCAAGCCCTAACTTTGGGTGGATGGAGGTTAAATGTGGATGGGTTAGTGGTAAAGGTAGAATTTATATTTATAGGTTGGGCCCTCGGTAGGGTATTCACCATCCTCACCAGGTTCGGATTAAGTTATGGTTACCAAAATATTAATACGTCTTACCGCATTATCCATTGTTGTTGTAGTCTAATCATAGCGCCTCATCCCTAAGATCCGCCCATTCCAAGGACGTGGCTATTCGAATAGATTCAAGTAAACTCTCGCAGAGGTTGTACACTTTTCCCCACATGATAGACGTAGTTGCCACTAGGGCCAATAGCGCCGACAGCCTAACGAGAACTCGTGCCCGATAGGGCGCTACCTTAGATATCCATACACTTCCACTACGGCGCCGGGGGTTGGGATATTGGACGAGGAAGCCCACTAGCAGTCCTTCGCCCAATCGGGACATGGAAGACCACCACATGTCGGTCCATGCCCTCACACAAATCGTGGAAGCCCACTAGCATCCACATTAGAAAGATATAATTCGCGATAGTGCACCCAAGAGTTTTACGTGGAAGATCACTTAGCGTCCACGCCCAACCGTGCCATGGAAGAACACACAAATCCATGCCGCCTCCCCGCTCTACCGCTTGCCTACTCCGGCCCCCTAAGTGGAAACATACTTCAATCTAACGGGGTGTGCGATCAAGCCTACCCATATAGGCATGTGGTCATGCGGAATATCTCACCGTAATGTAAAGGAGGCTATGAACCGGTCCTTAGGGGTGACTAAAAAGTATCTCCGACAGATATTCTTCGCAGACATATCCGCCAAGTAATCTACACCTAGATTACCCCTACCCGCTTCAAGTCATAGCATATATAGTCACTTCATTATCTCATTATCACATTATCATATTATCATGTTATCACTTTATCACATCATCTTATCATAAATATTTATATGATCTTTATCGAGGGTCGTTATATAAGTAGGATGGTAGATAGGTGGAAATTAGGACTTGCCTCCGCCGGCCGACGAGTATATCCAAGGGTCTTGATTCCTTCGCTTTTTTGTCTCCGTGTCTTGGTGTAGCGGTACTGCCTTGGGGTAGTAGTAATCCTTCGAGTCTTGACATCACCACGCTTCGTGGATCCATCGGGTCCTTGTACGCCTTCTAGTCTACGCGATCTATTGCTTGACAAACAAGAAGGCAAAACCAAACAATGCATACACAACAGCATAACTAAGCAAACATGATCACCAAAACAAGGAGGGGGATCCTAACGGGGTTGGTTGTAGGTGGTGGATGGGTTTATTCTAATTCTATCATTACTATGTGAACTTGAAGTAAGAGGTAGATAAAGATTATCTATCCAACAAGATGGCTCCTACTACGGCCGGGTTAGTGTGGTGTGGTTATCTAATGGAAAACCGCACCATATTATTATCTTTCACTATTATGTGAACCCCGAAAGGAGAAAGCTTGACCAAGTCATCATAGATGGCTTGGCCTACTTCTACAGTCCACTTGGGTTTGGCGGGATTAGAAGATGGGGTCTAGGTGGTTAGGTACGGGCATATGTATTTATATACTGCATACATAGGGTTTTTAGGCTAGGTATATATGGATAGGTGGTGGCTAAGGTTAGTGGCACGTATGCGTATACATATATGCCTAGGGTTAGCGACACATACGCATTATGATTATGTATGTGCCTTGGGTTGGTTAGGACAGGGGGAAAAGGACGCGAGGTTAGCTACACATTGGTATATGCCCAAAGATATATTTAATCATATATACGAGGACCTACCATGCATGTGTATATATATATATATACCTACGGGGGTTAGTTACTATTATAGTGAGAGGTTATTACTAGGGTTAACTATGGCGGTGCGGAGTTAGCCACACGGGGCGTGTCCTAAGCATCGGACATGTCCGTGCGTGTGCTTATATATATATAGGTGTACCTATTTTCGGTGATTGGGTACGGACATGTTGGAGCATATGACATGTCACCAAAACCTACTCACCTTTATGGGTATGTGTGGTTAGCTAGCACTACGAACGATTATTACTACGGTTAGCATTTATATTAATTAAGTGGGTTAGCACTAATTATAAAAGAAAGAGAAGCAAACAATTATTACTAGAATTTAAATGGGCACCAAAAATGGGAATATTGATGTGGATAAATAGGGCATGATTTAAGAAGAATTTTGGTGGTGGAATTTCTACAATCGGATTTAGAATGGAAAGGATATGAATTTCCAAAGTTTAATACAAGAAAGGGAGTTGGAATCTGCTTTGGAAATTATTTCTGGAAAAATGGATAATGGAAATGTGTTGGAAAAGGTTGGGTAGGATCTGGGGTGTACCTAGTTTATTTAAGAATTTTCTAGGAATTTTCTGGATAAGGAAAAATATATTTTCACTCCTCCGTGTACGTTCTCCGTGTGCGCGTAGCATTTTGTGTATGGCTGACACGCGGGTCCAGGGCTGTGGTCAGCTGCTGCAGGGACTATGCTCATGGACCCGTGGGCCGATCCGGTGGACTTGCTCTTGCCTCTCTCTATTCCAAAGGGACCGAGTCTACACCTAGCAAAGAGAAAGAAGTGGAGGTCCTTTCCCCTATGACGTGTGGGGGTCCACGAGGCGAGGTGGCATGCTCCCATTGGCCATGCTAGCACAAAGGGAGGGTGTCGTCATTCCCCGCCTCCTCCTGCTCACGCCCGCCCTTGTCTCTGTCCCTTGTTCGGCAGTGGGAGGAAAAAAGGGAGAGAGGTGGGGACCCGCAGAAATGTGGTGTTTTCTTATTGGCCGACAACGGCATTGGAATGCCCCCCGGTGTGGCCCGTGCTCACCTGCCGCCGGGCTTCTTCCTCCTCGGAACAGAGGAAAGAGAGGGAGAAAGAAGAAGGAAGGAAAAGAAGGAAGGGAATGAGAGAGATGGGGAGCCGGGAGGGGAGCTCGGCCGGCGGTGGCCTCTACTCCGACGAGGTGGCCGGTGGTGGCAATCGATAGTGAGGGGGGATTCAGAGAGAGAGAGAGAGAGAGGGATGAGGAAGAACGAAGGGGGCAGAGCTTCGGCAATGGTGGCGCGTGGTGGCCGGCTGCCGGCGTTCTACTCTGGTGAGGCGGAGGGGGCAGAGCACAGAGAGGAGGGAGAAAGGAAGAGAGCAGAGCAAAGAACTCGGGAGGGGTAGCGGAGTTCGAAGTTCGAACTCGAGCTCAAGCTTCAAAGGTCCATGGCGGCCATGTCCCCGTCGGAGAGAAGCAGAACAGAGGAGGGGAAGAGAAGAGGAGGGGAAGAGAAGAGGAGAGGGAGATGGCTCGTTCCCGCTCAAGACGAAGCTCGTGGTGCTGCTCGTTGAGGCGGAGGTGCCCTCGCCGCGCCTATTTATAGGCGGAGGAGGTCGGTTCGCCGGTGGAGATATTTTCCGCCGCGCGCTGGGGTTCCGTGGGCGCTACTCTTCCTCGTGCGTGCGTCCAAGCTAGAGAGGCGGTGCGCAACAAAGGCGCCCTTATCTATTTCGCCGAGATAAGGCGGTAACGGCGAGCCCGAGGAGACGGAGGTAGACGACGCGGCCGACGCCCGAGGTAGCCGCCGTCGTCTCCCTGGGAAGACGATGCCGACACCCGGTCCCACCTGTAGCGAGAGGAGGAGTGAAGAGGGGAGGAAGCCGGATGGGCCTCGCTAGGCCGCCGGGCCGTGCTTGCCGGGCCGGGCCGGGCTTGTGCGGTTCAACCGGTGGAGGCCCATTCGGGGAAGAGGAGAAGGGGAGGGGCTCGCTACTGGGCCGGCCCAAAGCGGTGAAGAGGAGAAGGGAGGAGCGGCTGGACTGGGCCAGCAAGGAAGAGAGGGGGAGATTGAGCCCGTGATAATTTCTCCATTAGAAATCCTTTAATTATTTCCCAGAAATTAAACTAGGCACTAATGGAAGGGGTTGGATTCAAGGATCATGATGGGGAATTCAGGAGAGGGTTCAAGGATAGAGTTCAAGGGAAGATCAAGGGTGGTTTTCCTAGGAATTGATCAAGGGATTTATTTGGAGAGAGTAGCAAGGAATTTGGGAGAAGGTCAAGGAGGGATTAATTGGTGCCAAAATAAATTCTAGAGAGCAAATAATCAAGCAAGCAAGCATTCCACACAAGGCAATCAATCAAACATTCAAGTCACGATTAAAATGCATATGGTGAATTTTAATGCGTAGGTTTCGAAAAGAGGTTTTTAAATACGGTTTTGCGAAAAAAATAAACTAATCAAGTTTTAATTTGTTGTAAATTATAAAAAGTTCAAATTTTTAGTGATTTTTAAAATGGTGCAAAAACACGGGTGTTACATCCACGCACGCGCCTCACTCCTCCGCCAAAGATCTTGACGTTGTAGAACCGCCAAATCGGCGAGGGCCAACCTAGGAGCGAACGCCGCGGCGTGAGGCTCTCCAAAGATCGAGTTCCAGCCCCGCAAAGTGGCTAAGGAACGCGCCCGTGGCGGCATGTGCTAGGATCCGGAGCTGTGGCGCCCACTAGTACACAAAGCATTTGTCTTGACGGTAGGGATTTATTTTCACCGGGCGGTTTTGGCTTAGAGACGCCAATCGAAATCGACAAGCGGGCCCCACTTTAGAACCGCCAAAGAAAAAGGGCTAGCACTCGGCGGTTCCTTAAGAGAACCGCCAGTGTAAATAGCTTCATTTACACTAGCGGTTGACTTAAGGAACCGCCAGTGCTAATGAACATTTTCACCGGGCGGTTCCCTTATGTCAACCGCCCGGTGAAAATGAAAGAGCCACAAAGCGGTTTCCTTAAGTTAACCGCCTTGTGATGATCCTCTCCCTATATACCCCCCTTCTTCCTCCCCACCACGCCCAACAGAATCGTAGCTCGACAAGTTCTTCCATGAAAGAGCTTTGGAGGTCCGTGATTTCACTAAATACAAGGGGGGAGGTTTTGCTCTTGATTTCTTCTGGATGAGGTGACTAAAAAGGTTAGTTTATGTGTTTCTTGCCTCATTTCCCCCATTCTTGCTCAATCCCACCCACATTTGAGATCTAGGGTTTCACCTCATGTGAGAGAGAGAAGGGTAGCTAGGTTTTTTTTTTTCTCCATAATTCTAGTCACTATTTTTCTAGGGTTTTCCTTTATTTTAATATTTAATTATATTTAGTTTAATTAGCAATTAGTGATGTTTTTTAGTGGTGATTTTTTAATTATTGTTTCATTAAATTTTAGTTAGTGGTGATTTTTTTAATTATTGTTTCATTAAATTTTAGTTACTCTTATTTAATTATTAGTTAAAGTGTTATATTGATGCTTGCAATTAGTGTTTGCTTAATTATGTACTTATATTTTGTTTAATATAATATGTAGTTAAGTTTTTTTTAAATCAAGTAGTAGTGAGGCTTTCATTAGGGTTTAATTTACTATATTTAGTTGTGTTTAGTTTTTTTTAATTACTAGTTTATTTGTCATATTGATGCTTGAAAATTAGTATCTCTTTAATTATTAAGTTTTGTTTTATTAAATTAAGCAAAGGTTAGGCTTTCATTTGGGTTTCATTAAGTAGTCCTCCTTTATTTTTTAGGATTTTATATAATAAAATGATGCTTTAATTTATTATGTTTAGTTCATTTAGTTGTGTCTAGTGTTTTTTTAGTTACTAGTTTATTTGTCATATTGATGATTAAAAATTATTTTCTCTTTAATTATTAAGCTATGTCTTGTTAAATTAAGCAAAGGGTTAGTCTTTCTTTTTTTTTTTAGGATTTCATCTAATAAAATGATGCTTGAAATATTTACTATTGCTTTATTTATTATTGAGAGGCGTATTTATTTAACTAGTTGTTTTAACTATATGTAGCCCGCACATGTGTTATTTGAGAAATATACAAGCGAGGAGTTCTTTTTCATCTATAATCCATTAAAGGAGTTTGTCGATCATCTTTAAGGTTTGTTATTAATTATCACGTAACATTAATGTCTCCTTTTTAGTGATTATATTATTTAAATATATTAAACTCTATAACAGGTGACAATGGACAGAGCATTTTGGATGTATAACTTAGACAGAGTAGATCCATCCTACCCGCTTGAGGTCCGTAGGTTTATCGATGCAACTAAAAATCATGCATTGAGAACACGCATTTAAGCACATATGTTGTCCTTGCGCCAGATGCAGAAATCTTGTTGTTTTTGAAGACACAAGTCCAATCATGGCTCATGTGGTCTGGCGAGGATTTATGAATGATTACTTGATTTGGACAAAGCATGGGGAGGGAAGCTCGCAATGTATGTAGTCAAGACCCCGTGAGTCTCGGTGGCAATGGCCCGTATATGCTTGTTGACGATGTATACCGGTTCGACATGAGACGTAACACCATTGTCCACAAGAGAGTGAACATGTTGTGCCCGATGTTCACGATGATGATGATGCAAATGTTGGAGGATCCGACGCCAACGTAACTCCCGGATGGAGGATGAAGACACGTAATGATGGTCGCACTATTGCATCGCCATACGGATCCATCAATGTTTTTCATGAAAGGGATGAAGGCCTTAGAGCGCAAAGCCAGCCCCTTATACAATGAGAGTAAGGGTTGCATCAAAGAGTTCACGACATTACGGTCCTTAGGCTTAAGTTGTTGATGTTGAAGGCTAGGTACGGATGGTCCGATACCAGCTTTCGATGCATTGTTGAGTACTCTTAGAGATATGCTTCCAAAGGAGAACAAAGTGCCTCGCTAACACTTACTATGCAAAGAAGCTAATCAGTCCGCTTACTATGGGTGTCCGTAAGATCCACGCTTGCGTAAAAACCACCGTATCTTATATCGAGGTGATTACAAAGACTTGGATAACTGTCCAAATTGTAGTGCAAGTCGGTACAAGACTAAAAAAGACTACCTACAAGAGGAGAATGCAACTTCGCTTTCCAAAGGGAAGAAGAGAAAGAAGACCCAATAGAGTTCAAAACTCTACAACAAAGAAAATGAAGAAGAAGACTATTATGCCCAGAGAAAGGTTCCAGCTTTTGGTGATGTGGTATCTTCCGGTAGTTGATCGCCTACGGTGTTTGTTTGCAAACCCCGAAGATGCAGAGCTTATGACCGGCATGCTTCCGAGAAGCACAAAGTAGACGGAAAAAGTTTCGACATCCCGCCGATGGGAAGCAATGGCAAAAATTCAATGCTGACCACCCGAGTTTGCTAAGAAGACAAGAAATGTTCGGTTCGCACTATGCACCGACGGAATGAATCCCTTCGCCGAAAGGAGCAAAGACGCATAGCACATGGCCGGTGCTCCTCACTATCTACAACCTCCCTCCACACTTGTTGCGTAAGCGCAAAATACCTTTTGTCGACCATTCTTATTTCTCGACCTACACAACCCGGTGTTGATATGGATGTATTCTTGGAGCCATTAATGGAGGAAATGAGAATATTGTGGGATACAGTGTCGCCATGTTGGACGAATACCGAAAAGAGTCATTCACACTAAGAGCAATTATCTTTGTTACGATCAATGATTACCTGTGTCTCTTTGTATTGTCGGACAGTTCAAGGGTAAGGTCGGTTGTGTAGTATGCTTGATGAAACTTTTTATGTGTCCCTCGTGCCTCCAACAAGATAGTATACATGAGACACAAAGCTTTCTTATCGAGAGGACATAGGTACCGCTTTTTAAGCGAAAGATGGATAGATACTTTGACAATCACGACGAAACAAAGTCCACCGCTCCATCAGGTAATAATAGTAAAGGTCAAAGAGTGTATGAGATAGTTAAGAACATCAAGTTTGTATTTGGCAAGAAGACAAAAGATGGAAAAGCAAGAAAAGTTGTGAAGCCAGCCTCCTGGAGCTACATTTAAGAAGATGTCAATTTTCTTCAAGTATTTGCCATATTGGAAAGAGCTTGACATACGGCACGCGGTGGATGGTATGCACATTCAGAAGAATGTGTTTGAAAGCATAATTGGTACGTTGCTAGATATAAAGGGTAAGACAAAGGAAGGACTGAGTTCACGTCGACCTGGTCAATTTAAAGATAAAACCGAACTTCATCCAAAGTGTTGCTAGATAATGGAAAGTACCACCTCCCTAAAAAGAAGCTACAACCTCACTACGGATGAGAAACATGCGATGTGTGTTTGGTTGAAGAAATTGAAAGTTCCAAATGGATTTTGCTCTAACATTAAGAGCATTGTGTCAATGAAGGATCTTACAATAACCAACTATAAGTCACATGATTGTCATATGATGTTGACAACCTTTCTCCCTATTGCCATCGGGGCAATAAGCCCCGTGTTCTTAAAGATGGCAATCACACGGTTATGCTACTTTTTTAATGAGATATCTCGTAAGGTAATTGACCGAGAGCCGTTGGAGTCTCTTCAGAATTCGCGGTTGAGACAAAGTGTCACAGCCTTGAGATGTGTTTCCCACCATCTTTCTTTGATATAATGGTACACCTTGTCATGCATTTGGTGCCACAAATACAGGCTTTGGGTCCCATGTACCTGCATGAGATGTGGACGTATGAACGTTTCATGTCAATACTGAATGGGTACGTATCCACTGTGCTCGTCCCGAGGCCTCCATGATAGAGGGATACACTACCGAAGAGGCCATTGATTCCGGAGGTCCATTCTCGCAATAATTTTCTAAAATATCGATTGCAATAGGTTTACCTTCGTCCCGACATGAGGGCGCACTACATGGGTGTGGGAGGATGGGCCGGAAATCATTCATCCCATTAGACTATAATGTAGTCCTCGAGGCGCATCATAGCATCATGCATCGCCTCTCGATAATGGAGCCTCCGATCACACAACACATAGAAGAGCTAAGCGATCAAAACCCCGGGCAAACAGAGGAATGGCTATCAAAGGAACACAAGCGCCGATTCACTTCATGGCTAATGGAGCAGTAACATTCCAAATGGAGAAACAATTGAGCAACAAACAATCAAGAGGTTGGCAAATGGACCATCTCGGCAGTAACATCATGGCGCACCTATGACATAAGTGGCTTCACGCTTTTGTACCACTTCTAGGGATAAAAAGAGCATGACGCAAAAAAAGTGGTGTTCGTTGTGATGCCATAGATGATTCAAATGAAAACGTTACATACTATGGCTTCATTGAGGAGATATGGGAACTAGACTATGATTCATTTAAGACGCCCGTGTTTCGATGCCAATGGATTGATGACAAACATGTCACAAATGGACAACTATGGCCCGAGAGTTCTTGATCTAAGTAAAGTATGCTACAAGGATGATCCCCGATCCTTGCTATCCGCATCGCACGTGTCTTCTATGCCGAACAGATCCTTTCTAAGGAAGAGAAGAAAAGTAGCGACAAGACCAAGCATATAGTTCTTCCCGAAAGCAACAAGGTTTAGGAGTTGATGGTGTAATTGACCTAGATGACTTCAACCATTTTGGGCATATGTCTCACTTTGAAGATCATCCTTTGAAGATAAAGAATATTGAGCGTACCATCCCTAAAAATTCATTGCCATGGGTGCGCCACGATAGAGAAGGCGTAAACGATCATTTGGCTAGCTAGATAGTTTATATTAGTCAATGTCATGTGCAACAATTATCGCTTGTAATTTGTACTCATTAATTAGGCTATCTTGGTATTGCTCTTCAACTTATTTATTTCCTTTTGCTTTCTATTTATTTAAGTCCTTTTCTTTCTAATTCTTTAAGTCCTTTTCTTTCTACTTCTTTAAGTCCTTCTCTTTCTACTTCTTTAAGTCCTTTTCTTTTTAATAAAATAATTAACCTACAAGAAATAACATAAAAAAAAATAAGCTAAAACAAATAAGCTAAAAAGAAATAAGCTACAAGAAATAACATAAAAGAAATATAGTGAAACAATTAACCTACAAGAAATAACATAAAAAAAAATCTAAAAGAAAAACCTAAAAGAAATATACTAAAAAAAATAACCTACAAAAAGTAACCTAAAAAAATATTGTAAAAGAAATATACTACAAGAAATTACCTAAAACAAATAATCTAATTGTTAACCTAAAAGAAATAAGCTCAAGCTAGTTAATGCCATAAAGAAAAACAAATTGGTTAAGGAAAAAAATATTTCCACAAAGGGACCTAGCAACCGCCAAAAAATGCATTTCCACCGGCGGTTGCCTAAGCTCACCGCCGCCGAAAATCCATTTATTTAGGCGGTGGTCTAGGACAACCGCCAAGAAATGAGAAATTTCTACCGGGCGGTTGTCCTAGACCACCGCCTCGCATAAATGCTCCCCCTACTTATACCGCCCACCGACTTTGAAATTTTCACAAGTCTGGTGGGCGAAGCTTTTTTAAATCGACGCCGCTGCCGCCAATTTTTCCGCCGGAGAATCGCCAAGGCCGCGGAGCATCGCCGCCTCCATCCCCGCCACGGAGACCTCCGCGCCCCTTCCCCTATATGCCGAGCCCCCGCCGAGGGTTCCCGCCCACCGGAGGACTGCTCCACCGCCGGAGGCCGCTTCGCCCCCGCCAAGGCCGGGCCGCCTGCCCGCCCGCCCGGTGAGGAGCACCTCCATTTGCGTGTGCGTGAGCGGGCGCGCTGCTGCGGCGCGCCATCATGGTGGCGGCGCGGCCGCGCGCCACGGCTTGGTGGCGGCGGCGCGCCATCGCGGGGTTGGCGGGCGGCGGGCGGCGCCCCGCCCGCTTAGGGCGGGCGTGGTCGCCAAGCGCCCCACGCGGCCACGCTGAGAGCCCCACCGTTGGGCCCCAAAAGCCCAACAAAGGGCCTATTTTTTTTTTTTTTTGTTTTAATTAATAAAATTAGTAATACCATTAAATATTCTTTATATTAATTCTTAAAATTAGTTAATATTAATTATGTAATATGTTTTATTATTTTGTGTAATATGTTTTTGATATATTAATATTGTAAAAAGCAAATGTGTATATAAAAAAATCAATCGCTATACTTTATGAAATATTAATCCAAATATTATTCTTTTGTAAATGTTTGAATAGCAAATTTGTATTATTTGTTTTAAATAATACTATTAATTACTTAGTGGTATTATTTGTTTTCCTAATGAGTTAGTGTTAGTGATTTAGTGTACGAGGCTTAATGACTTAGTGGTATTTACTTAATGTTTAATGGTTCAAATATTAATTTATATCAACACCGCTGATAGCCGAAGATCGAATCGTTGTGCCTCCATCTTCTCATCCGCCTTTGTCGCCTCGATTCAGTCTCTCCTCCACGCCTTGTCACAGTACATATTTTCTAATGACTTAGTGTTATTTCCTAAGTATTATTTTCTAATGACTAACTATTAATGACTTAGCATGTGAATCACCTAGTTGTAGTGAATTTACATGTTAATGACCTAGTGTTAATGAGTTATTGCTAATGACTTAGTGCGAAGATTAGCGTACATTAAGTTAATCACTTAGCATGTTAATGACTATGTTAATAACTTAGTGTTATTGACTTAGGTCATAATCACTATGTTTTTATGTTTATGTAAGCCACTGTTAATGACTTTATAATTAGAGCTTGTTTAATTAGAGCTTGTTTTAATTAGAGCATTCTTATAGTATTTATGTACTTAGCACTCTTAGAGCTTGTTTTAATTAGAGCATTCTTATAGTATTTATGTAAGCCACCGATAATCACTATGATCTTAGAGCTTGTTTAATTTACATGTTAATGACCTAGTGTTAATTACGCATTGGTAATGACTTAGCATGTTAATGACTTAGTGTTAATGCATCGTTGGTAATGACTATATGTTAATGACTTAGCATGTTAATGACCTAGTGTTAATGACTTAGCATGTTAATGACCTAGTGTTATATTTGAAGTTATCGAGAAGATGACATCTCCAAAATCTAAAGACCATCGTGTAAGAGCAGCGGCGTGCAGAGTCACCCACTAAGACTCACACACCCCCGGAGGCACGGTGAGTCTCACGGCATTAAGAAGCCTTGCCGCTTTTATAACGTCGAACCCTATCAAAGTAACTAACATAGTTATTGCCATGCATAGAACTGTAAATCCTCTCGGAAGAAGAAGAGCAACGTCGCGTCACACCCCTAGCGAAGAAGGACAAGAAGAAGATTTCCATGGTGACATGTTGGAAGAAGAGGAAGATGACGGCGTGACGGTGATCCATGCCCTAGCATAGATAGGCAACGCAAAAAGTGTTGACCCGGATTATGATCCGTATAATGAGGTATACTCATAATATAAAAACCAACACTTCCCTTCATAGTATTATAGTCATAATGATCCTTACACTCTTTAATTCTTTTCGCCGGAGGTTATGTCTCAAATGCGGGAACTTCTCGCGGAAGAAGAAGACGTGCCTCAAGACGAAGCACCGTAAAACGATCGAGACAACCACCTCCAAATCAAGAAAAAGGAAACAAAGTGACCGAAAACGTGGTGACCGAGGAACAAACAAGTGGCCGAGAGAAGACATATATAGTTCCCGGCATCGGCCCGAAAGGAGAGCCTCTAGTGCCCGATAAGGTGGCGGCCAAGATAAGGAATGCAATTGGTTGGTCGGTCGGGGATAAATTGGACATCACAATCACTAGGTGGAAGGATGTGGATGCGACTAAAAGGAAAGAGTCGTGGGACAAGTTTATAGAAAGGTTTGTGTACCCTACGGGACGGGGGGGAGAAACCGGCTATGCAAGTATTTTTTCAAACAGATTGCAACATCATTCCGTAAATCGCGATCCGAGATGAATACCAAGTTTCAAGCATGGGTACGACCCAACGAGCAAGTATAAGATCACACAAGCGCAGTGGGAGATATTCAAGGCGCAGAAGAACGACCCACCGCCAAAGCCAAGAGTGAAGTCGCCCAGCACTAGCAAGGAAGAACAAATACCACCATCACCTTGGCACCGGTGGTTACAAGAAACAAATTCGAAAATGGCGGGCGTAGGAGGAGGAGCTAAAGAAACAAGGGGTTCCCTGTGCTATCGAGGAAGTTGGCGAGAGGTCGGCAAATTGGCTCGTAGGTAGAGGAACAAGACAAACCGCTACGGTGTGAACTGTCCCCTTAGACATCACAGCCCCAAATGATAAGATGTTGGAGCTAGCAAGTGGAGGTCAAACAAGGGAAACTCAAGCCACGAAGGGAGAGAGACATCCTGAGTATTGGACTGGGCAACCCTGAGCATCCTGGCCGTGTACGAGGCATCTCCTCGAAGATGGGATGGAAAGAAGGATTTGGTGAGGAGTGGGTGGGCATGTATAAGAAACGCGATCAATATAAGGAAGACATGCAGCATTTTTTTTGAGGAAAAGGCTAAGGAACAGTTCAAAAAACATGATGTCGACTTTCTAACAAATCCCGATCCACGGCTAGTGCAGAAGTTAGCTAGTGCAAAGTCTGCATTAAGCGATGAGCACACAAGGCCCACAGTCGATGCTCGTTCCAAAGACAACCCTTGCCCGGAGCTCGGGGAGATGAGTCATGGCATGCCCGCTCAATCCGCTCCTTTTCCAAGTAGTGTGGGGTCTACGGGAAACACACACCGCTACCCCGTGGATGACATCAATGGGCCGACACCTTGCAAAATGCTCATACGATATGGTATGAAGCATCAACGATAAGGGAGGTAGCCACGAAGCTTTGCGATCCCCGGACGTGACTACCACGGTGATCCTATACCGTAAGACTATCTTGCAGCGTAGAAGTGGTGACGGTCGTCCTGGCTACGAGGATGACATGCTAGAAATTTCTCGTCCCGAGGGTATTGAGACACTCGGACAGCCATTAAGAATTTCATCCTGTGGCCTCGAAGAGATGTCCGGCTGACGCAGCCCACCACCTTCCACGAAGCCCCGCGTAAAACTTCGGGAGTCGGCGACCTGATCTCGACCGTCAACAGATCCAAACCCACCATCACCGTAAATGTAACCGACCAAATTATAAGAGCACAAGTGCAAAAGCAATCACCGAAGTAATTAATTTCATTCTTGAGCCCATATAATCCCGGTAGTCCGGAAATCTCGGCGGATTTCAAACCAACAATCGCACAAACCAAGATCGAACGCAATCCAACATAACTTACCATTCGTTACATCGAGTTCACAAATAAGTTCGCAAGTAGCATCACATACCGAAGTACTTAGTTATTACAACACAAATTTAGAAGTAGCAAAAGCAACATAGTTTTAAAATCATCGAGTACACCCACACATTTAGTTCCAATACAGGCCAGGTTCATAGTTCATCCCACAAAAGCATTTGATAAGATAGTAGAGTTGATCTTTGCCCGAGATCTAGTCATCATCCCCCCGGGGTGAAGACACACTTTGCGAGAAGCCATTAAAGAGAAGATCATCCGCAACAAGAGGGAATAAACCCCGAGTACGAGAATATACTCGGCTAGTCTTACCCGTCATAAATCGAAAATAAAAGACACCAAGGATCATGCAAGGCTTACTTTGGTGGAGCCGGCTTGACTTATTTTTTGCATAAAAGCGTAAGTATCATTAGGGAGAACATGTTATTATACTAGTAGCAGCTTTACATTATTTTAGCCTACCAACTAAGTGAGCACCACCATACTAAACAATCACTTTATTATTACAAGCATTAATAACCATATCCAGTTTAGTATAGCTTTCATCATGATCATCATCAATATTAGAACCATCATTATTTAGTGAGATCTACGGTGCCGCAAGCTTGGTCAAGTTCTCACTATCCCGGGAGAGACGGCGATTCGAATCGATTCCAACGAGCTCGGGGGGTATTCCCTACACACACCCGGACATGCCGCGCGAAGACACCTTAGGTAACCATTGGTACAACTTCGGCGCGGGTCCGGTTTATACGTCGGCAAGAAGACCGGAAGACGGTAGCCGGGATGTTCAAACCATGCTAACCCAAGGACGACGCCAGGGATCGATTAGACATGCTTGCCCTTGGTCTAGTATGCCGCTTCCCGCGAATTGCCCGGCCGCCCCCCAGCGTCCCGTCTTGAGTTGAGCTACTCGGCCAACACTCGAGTCTGACCAAATGTGCGGGGCTGCGTTCAACATGGCCAATGCGCACGCATAACGCGTCCGATCCTTAACCGACTTAGACGAGGTCCACTTGTCCCCGCCCATCTTCCTTTAATTTAATACCGTGCTCATTTCCATGATAGCAAATATAGCCAACATGACCAGAGAGTAACCACCTATAGCTCGCGGGGTGATGACGAAATCACCCGACTTCTACCGGTCTAAGCATGGCTAAGCATTTGTAATGGCCCTAACCTAGGACATAGGATTCATGGTATAAAGTATATACTGGACAAGTATAGGATAGAATGCAGCAAGTATCTTCAATCAACTCCTATACTTAATGCAATAAACAACATAAAGTACTCAATTGCATTTTATAAAGAATAGGAGGCTTAAAATGCTCCGGGGCTTGCCTTTCACGAATGTGGATGGCTCGTGGTTAGGGCACTCAGTTAACTCTTCTTCGCCGTAGTTGCCTCCGGCGTTCGGCTCTGCGGGATCCTCCTGCTCCTCCTCCGCCGGGTGCTCTTGGTCCAGGCTCCCGAACTCCAACAACGTCACCCCCTTCGGCGCACCTATTGGAATGCAAGTGCAATTGAGAATAACGAATACAAGTGATGCTCATGCATGAGAAAGACAATGGTGCAACACTAAACTCTCCACCTAGAGGGATGACTCTATTCAAATCACTTTAAAATTACTGAGTATGTGCATATCTCTTCTCTAAACAAGATTAAGCACTCACCAAGCAAATCAAGGTATAACTTTTCATCATCAGTTAAAGATATACAACCTGCACCTAATCAACTTATATTAATTAGTAAAGCATCTACAAGGTATAGCTTCACATATAGTAAGGACTAGCAATCACTCAAACACAATACTGCATTTCAATCTATAGACAGCAGCTAGAAGAAACAGTTGTAACCAGAGTTCTATAACTCCAATTGACATGCAAGAAGACATTCTAGAAAGCTTATGAAATTACCTACAATTCTCATCTAGACATCACAAGCAGATTCATAAGTTAAAAAGACCAAACAAATAAATTTCCCAGATCTGTCCAGGGATTTCAGAGAAGGGCACTTTCTAGAACTCCACAAGATAGTGCTATAACTCAGAAACTACTCAACCAAAAGCTCTCAATTTTTAACAACAACTAGATGATGAAATTAGCTACAACTTTGATATAAATCATAAAGCCAGAAATCATCATCTAAAGCATGCAAAACCAAAAGTGCTATCAGCTGCCCAGAAAAAGAGCTTAAATGGAGAATTAATTATTTACTCATGTTGAAACATGCAAATTAAGCTCACCCAACTTAACCAACAGCTAAAGCATGATTAATGATTACCAGAAAACATGATGGTCAACCTTAAAACATTTATTAACATACCTTTTTCATTTTACTTAAGTATTTTAGGGAATAATTGAGCACATAACAAAAGCACTCAGAAAAAAATCCAAAACAATTACAGGGGACTACTCATAGCTTATATAGACCACATTTCAAATTTCACATTAAAATTCTAAGTACAACTTCCTGTAGTAAAAAGAACAAGTCACACAAGCTTAAAGGAAGATAATTCATAAATCCATTTGAAAAGTATCAAACAACAGATTTTATATTTTTCTTAGCTACATCAAACCACAAATACACTGTGTGCCAAATTTCACAACAGTAGCATGCATATTTATTTTATGACAAAAAGTACTAGATTCAATGCATTTAATCAAGATAAATAGCAAACTGCCATGAAAAACATGTTCACAAGCCAACCAATATTTTTCATAGACAGAGCATGTCAAGACAAGGCTAATCCAACTAGATTTACAATTTTAGCATCAAGCCATAATTAGTTATGGATTAAACCATTTTCCAAGACCTAAAACAAAATAAATAGATCAAACAAAAAATCTACTGCAGAACATATCATGTTTTATATTTTCATTAAAAACTAGACCTACAAAGGAACATAACAAAATTGGAACCACTGCATTTGGACTTTATTTGGACCAGATATGAATTTTGGAACATGTCAACATTTTCTAGAAAAGAAAAAAAAACGAAAAAACAGAAAGAAACCCTAAACAGAGACTTGGGGTACACCCAGTCCATGCACCTAGAGGCCTGACCGGGGGGGCCAGGGCCCGTGGCCCGGCCGAGAACGAGGGGGGAGGCGGCCGTTCAACAGCAAAAGCTTCGCCGTCGGCAAGCTTGCCGGGCGGTGAGACCACCACCGTTGGTTCCTCTCCTCGCCGTGCATCCATCGAGGTAGGTCAAGGTGGGGTGCTTGGCTCCTAGGTAAGGCGGCGGCGCTAATGGCGGTCGGCGGCCGTGCATGGTGGCGCTCTCGCCGGCAAAAAGGTGACGACGCTCCGGCCCAGGAGCTCCTCATTTGGGCCCTAAGGCGAAACCTAAGGTTGGGTTTTGGGTGCTTGCGGGCGAGGAAAAGCTCGACCGCGGCAATGGCGGTGACGCCGCCCTAGCGCGATGGCGGCTGGTCCGTGTTCAGGGCCGGTGAGCCGGCATTGCTCGAGAAAGGACGGCTCTAGCTACTAGGGTTTGGAGCGAGTGCACGACAAGCAAGAGGGGGGGACAGAGAGAGCTCATAGGGAGCTATCACGGCGAACCCGAGCTCCGGCGAGCTCCGTCCCATGGCGATGGTGGCAAGAACAGCCGTGCGGCCTCACCTGTGGATGGCTTGGCTTGCTAACCGCGTCAGGTGATAGCACGACTCATGGCGAAGCTTTGGCAAGGAGGAATTGGATGGAGGCGCCGAGATGGCCGGGAATTTGGTGGAACGGCGGTGACGGCGGCGGTCTGCTGCTTGCTCGGCCGAGAAGAAGAGAAGAGGGAGAGAGCAGCGCGGGCGAGGGAGAAATGGGAGGGAAAGGAGCAAGCGAAAAGCGCCGCGCCGCCTTCTCCCCATTCTCAAGGAAGCGCCAAGCAAGGTGGCGGCCCAGCGCGGGCGTGAACGCCACGCGGCGTCGACGCTACGCCTGGTCGGCCACGCCCGGTGTTTCAACAGCGATGGCGCCGATTCGTTAAGGGAAAGGCCGATCAAACTCGCTGTCTTCCCGTGCCATTAACTCTTAATCCGTGCGCAATAGCCAAAATCGTATTAGTAAAAGTTGTAGCCCTATAGTTCATCTACAACTTTGCTTACACACACTTCCTCTAGTTTGGCCTGGCTTGGAAGATATAAGCCATTAAACGAGGTAAAAACACACTAACCGCAATCCACGACTTAGCCATTTTTCGGAGGGGAAAAACAGCACTGCTTTGGGCAAATATGTGCAGTTTTGAGTATCTTGCGCACATTTTCAGAGCTTGGGTTTTAAACGAAGTTTGTTCCTTACTAAATTCTCTACAACTTTGTTTTAGGGTGCACAGCCATGCAAAGTTTCTAGCTTGCACTTTCTAAACAGTCAAAAGCAAAACCACTTTAGAAGGCACTCAAGGTCAACTATCATCTAGGAGCTTAATTAGGCAAAGTGATTAACATAAACATTGTTCCATTAAGTATCCTAAACATCGCTGAACTACTGTAGAGCATATTTGACAGTGTTACATATCATGGCATAGTATAATTCAAGCAAAGCAAGCATAGAGTGAACCTCACACATGCATAAGCATACAAAATGGATAAAGACTTGTCATGCACATGCATATATGAGATGATGATGATGCTTATGGCCAGTTAATGCAAGTGTTTTAGTGAGCCAACGCCTGGGGTGTTACAATCACCACCTGCTGCCGATCCTTCAAGAACCCCACCGTCAACATCGAAACCGCCCAGGATCTCCGCCACAAACAAGTACACCCGTCACAGGAGCACGCTCCGTCCCCACCGCCACAAACAAGTACACCAGTCCGTGAGCCTGCTTCGTCCCCACCACCTCAAGAAATGGAAGAATCGCCTTGGACACCACCGCCGCCACCAAAGAAGACCCAAGAAAAACCCACCAAGAAGAGGAAATTTTCTATTCCCAAATTGGTTTCCACATTCGAGCCGAAGAGGAAAACAGCTGGCACTGCCAAATTTTTAGAAGGGATTGCGCTTTCTCGCAAGTCAACTACCGTGGACTTAGCTGAGCAAGAGAAGGCAGTAGAAGAAGCAAAGATCCGAGCTCTAGAGATAGTGAGGCCAACATGGGATGACTATGAAAATGTCCCGTATAAATATGTACCCTAAGGCCTCTACCGAGTTGGGAACAACTCCAAAAGCTTCCGCCTCGTATAAAATGACTTCATGATCGATACATGTGAGCGGGCTCGAGTCGGGATCGACGCAATCAAGTGGACATACCACCAGTTGCTTTCATAAGTGAACGAGACACGGCTTTCGTTACTTTTGAGGACATATGGTTGATGTTTAACCTTAAGTGGCTCGACGTTCAGCTCGTCACGCTATTTGCATTGTAAGTGTACCTCTCACACTAACATGAACTTTTCGTTTATTATTATTGACTTCTATCTTTTGAGGACATATGTTGGAGATTCTATAAAATAAGGGGTGGAGTGTTTGACCCGTCTTTGGCGGGGAAGGAAATACAATTTTTTCACAAATGGCCGGTATATAAATTTATTATGAATCAATATCGGGCATGTTACATATATAAGATGTTATTACAAGTAAATAACTCTAAGCAATTTATGTAGTGCCACAAGCAACCAATCGGGTCGCTTGCATCCGCGGATTCTACACGGCGAAGTTCATGAGAACGGCCGGACGGTACATCGAGGAATCCTAAGGTAACACTAATAGTAACGTTTGTATTTATATCGTTAAAAATGCAAATTTATTTAGACGCATGGAAATATATATAATGCTTACAAACTTCCTTTTCAGGCGTATCAAGAAGCGGACTCCCATAACTCGACGAGCTAACTATGTATGGAATAATTGAGGATCTCTGCTCATTTATCATGAGAGAAATTATTCCTTCCGAGGGGAAATTTCACCACTCGGAAAGCCTTAGCGAGACCCCGAGTTCGAGGCGCTAAGGGATATTAGTGCTCAAATTAAGTCGAAATGATTATTAGAATCCTCTCTAATGTAAATTTTATTATCACATGGTGGCCAAAAACAATTTTGATGTAAACAATGTATAGTGTAATTAAATTTTTTAATGATGTATATATGTATATAAGTATTATATGGTATAATTACTTTTTTCTTAATGTATTTGTCATAATTAAATAGTCTTTGCATTGATCATAATAAGGAGAAAGATGAGGGGGGAGAAGGGAGGAAGATGAGGGGCGGAGGAGGGAGGGAGGAGGTGAAAGAGGAGGGACGAGAGGGAGGGAGGAAGGGGACGGGGAGGGCGCCAACTGAAAAAATTAAAAATTCAAATGAATTTAAGGAAAAACATTAACAACTGGCGGTTTACCTAACAAAACCGC
>JADLZL010004770.1:0-46133 GCA_015844335.1 Chrysopogon serrulatus | reverse complement strand
AAAAACTATTCAATTTATGCTTATTTTTATATTATCTATGTGTTGATATAGAGTTATATGGAGCATGAGCCAAGCTGCTACTCACCACATGGTCTATGATTAGTTGATGATGGACATCGTTGTAGCAGTTTTGATAGACGAGCCCCCTCAACAATCCACATATGCGCTCCGAGAAGTCCTCTCGCTTGATATCATTCATCTCATTAAACCACTTTCACTATTGAGGATGACTTATTCAGGAGGGTCACCTTGTATGGCATGTTAAAATTGCCATTGTCCACGCACGGAGTAGGTCCTTGAGCTTGAAACATGCTCACCCCTTAGGGAATACCAATAACTTCTTTATGGTCGTCGCATTGCTTTTTACGCTTCAAGCTTCATGAGCATCACCTAGACCGTGTGCCGTGTTGCCTGCATGCCACTTGGTTTGTGTAGTCTCACCCCACTACCTTGTCCGCGATGCTATCGTCAGATGCTCCGCTGCCACTGTACCCACTATAAGCTTGACTCGGTTTCTAAATTTCTGATGTAGGTACATAATGGGGAGAGATAAGGGTTCGGTAAACTTTACCTTTTCCCTAGCTCATTTTTCATAGGATTTTTTTTATTCCACTTCTAACTAATGGATATCCAAATTAGGAGTAAACAGAGGTTTCGTTTAGAAATCGCAAGAAAAAAAATTATAAAATTAAAAAAATAAGGATAAAATCACAATTAGATTGCTAGATAGGCTAAAAATAATATTCTCCAATAAATTTTATTTATAGCGAAAAGCTACATCAATAATTTAATGGCACGAATAATATTTATTTATTAGAGAACAAAATGATCGATTGTTGAAACACCCATAATACCATATTTATTATTTAATTTTTATGTTTGCAAGAAAATAAATGCAAGATGAAAAAGGAAAAAAAAATCATGTACCAAAGGAATAGCACGTGAAAATTCGATGAAGAGAACAAAATGAACGATGGTTTAAACACCTATAATAACATATTTATTATTTAATTTTTTTGTGTTTGCTAGAAAATCAATGCCAGATAAAAAAAGTCACGTACTAAAGGACCAGCACGTGAAAATTCGACGGAAACAAAAACAATGGACACATGCAAGAAAAAAAAAGAGAGAACAGACTGATACTATTAACAAATCAATGTTCGACTGAAAAACAAAAGATTGATTATTAATTATTAATTATATTATTATTATTGGGTAGTAAGGTAGTAACGTAATAAAGTGCTACAGGTTCATGCACAAACGTGGATATGTGCAAACATGAGAAGCTAGCAGGGCATGCGTTCATAGTACGTGGTGCATACGACCGGAGCTGGCTGTAGAGCTCGTATGTGCGCCGGTCCGTGTCGTGTCTCAGCTCGTATGTGCGCCGGTCCGTGTCGTGTCTCTACAGTATTGGGACCTAGCTGTGTCTACACGACACACAATCGGCGTGACAGACCGAGTCTTCCTGGTATATGCGGCGCACGTTGTGTTGTATATGCCTATCTACCGTGAGCCGGTTGGACCAAATATATGTACGTATATCAGGATTGCTTTTTCACCTTATGCAATGGGGACTCTATCTTGCTGGGTCCACACGTCATGGACTGCATGGGAGGAGTGCTTGTTGCGTTGAGACTTGGAGGTAGACGCGGCCAGAAAATATCTCATGCTAATCAGCAAGTTGAGTTCATCATCGTTGGAGATAAGGCCTGGATCTTCTCTAAAAACGTAAGCCGAGAGGACGATATTCCTGCATGGGACAAGTACGTGCACCTTTCCATGTGTATAAAGAAAATCTAACTCCGGATATATCTCTCTAAACGAAATTGAATCGATCTCTTAGTTGGACGAAAAAAAGATGGACGAAAAAAATCTGAACCAAAAAATTTGGCTGAAAGTTTTGCCTCTTTATTATTAGGTATAGATATAGATGTGCTTCTGCAAACATACAATAGTTAAAATTAAAAGAGTAAAATACATGGTTAGTCCATTAACTCGTCAGCCTGCGTCGATTTGGCCCAACAAGTTTAAAAGTTTATTTTTAGTCCAAAATGTTAATTCCTTTTTATCTTCTACGCATTCACCCTTCCTGTGCCACCCTAATTATTTGGATCGGATCGGACCGGATCGGCGGTCCGACCGGTAAAAGACCGACGGCTCGGTTTGCTTAAAAGGCTGTCCGTGCAATTGAACCAGCAAAAACCGGTTGAACCAGCTGGTTTTACCTGGACCGGCGAACCGGCCGGTTCCATGTCAAACCGTACGGCTCAGGATTGATGGTGTGTATGCTCCTGCGGAGTTGCCTGCGCGTGCCCGCCTGTCACCTGTAGCTGGGCCCGCTTGACTGCAGCTAGCTGCATGCTGTTGTGCTACCAAACGCGGGACGGTGGGAATGGGGCGGGTGGCAGAGTCAGCGCATTGGCCTGCATACAGAACCTGGCGACTGCCACCCCCGCGCTCACACGCCGCGCCGCCACACCCACACCCACGCCCAACACTGATAGAAAGTCTTTATCAACCTAAGGCGCGCAATGGTGCGCAGCCCTGTGCGGAACGTGACGCGCACAACGCGGGGGCACGAGCAGCTCGGTTGAGTCTCCGGCGGCAGCGTCGTTGCGCCCGACGAGGGGCCCTCCCTCGCCACCTACAAGCAGGTGTAATCCGCCATGTCGAGGCCGAGGTCCCACCGGCCGAGCGTCATATTTGACAGGTTTCGCGGAGCGCGTTGACCTGCGTACGGCCCAGAGGCCAGAGACAGCCATCAGATTCAGATCAAACCACAAGACATTCTTGTCATGTCTCCGTGTCGTAGCGAATATTCGTTTGTTACCTGTGCTGTGCGAACATCGGCAACAATGGCATCCCGGGCGCAATCACCGACGGTGTTCCCTTCCCCGTTCTCGAAATGTGCGGGAGGCACCGTGTCCGGACCAAGGCCCTGCCGCAGAACCCCCTCGTGGGCCGCAATGGCGCCGAGGGCCGTCTGCAAACAAACGCCGAAACGGGCATCACGGTAGCGTTGTGGACTTGTTGTGGGCGCCCGCTTTGCCGCCCGACGGGCTGGCCACCCACGCATGTGGTATATATATACATGGAGGGGCGGAAGAACACCAGTTCGTCCGGCCTCTCGATCGGGCACCAACTGGTGTTCTTCTGCCCCTCCTTGTATATATATACCACGTGTCTGGGTGGCCAGCCCGTCGGGCGTAACAGCGGCGCCCACAACAAGTCCACAGCGCTACTATGATGCCCGTTTCCGGCGCGGCGGCGCGTTCCGCACGGCCCTCGGCGCCATTGTGGCCCACGAGGGGGTTCTCCATGCGGCAGGCCTTGGTCCGCATTAACGCCCTCCCGCATTATTTCGAGAACGGGGAAGGGAACACCGTCGGTAATTGCGCCCGGGAGACGTTGGAGCCATAGCTAGTCAGTCTCGCCGGACGGCCCGCCCCGTCACATATATACGGCACTAGAAGAGAGGTACGGTGCAGGATCGGCATGCCATGCATGCATGCATGCGACACCGATGCGGACATATCCTCGTGCGAGTTGCCAAGAGCAGCATGTTGTCCAGCGGCAACATGGACTGTGTGTTACGTACGTACGGTACCTAGCCTGGGAGATGATGCACATGGTAGAGCGAGGGACACTCTCGCCACTGCCAATAAATTGTCAATGGAGGTGAATCCACCGTACACTTCTCATCTGGAACAAAATCCATGGAGGCCACATCCACATTGCTCTAAATAACCAACACATGCACTTGCTAGCTAGCTGATGCACCAGGAGCGGTGGTGGCATTTCAGGCGATGCCGCCACCAGTGCCGGCCGTATCTCTGCCGACCATATTGTTGTTATTCCAGCACCGTACCCGATGCCAGTAGCCTCTCGACGGAGCCCTCACTGTTGAAGATATAGTTAGTTGAGCTATACGCCTAGGTAGATAGATAGTTGAGATTGACTTGTAATACAAGTAGAGGTTTGTTAGGATATTATTGTTGTAACAAATTCTTGATGTATATGCCACACCTTGGGGCTGTTCCAGGTTATATAAACACGTAACCAAGATCCCGAGAGGGTATCTTGTTCCCTCCATTTTACATGGTATCAGAGCCTAATCCTAGCGGAACAAATCTATGGCGTTTCACGCCCTTGCCTCCTCTTCCTCAGCCGCATCGCCCTCCCTGATCTTTCCGGTCACGGAAAAACTCACCAAGGGCAACCACCCAACATGGCGCATGCAAGTGCTCTCGATACTCCGAGGCGCCCAGATGGCGTTTGTCATCGAGGGCGCGGTGGCTCCACCCTCGCCACTCCTACCGCTGACCAAGGAGGAAGAAGAGAAGAACATGGAGCCCAAGCCGAACCCTGAGTTTGCGACTTGGTTTTCGAAAGACCAGACGGTCATGAGCTTTCTGCTCAACTCTCTGTCCAAAGAAATTCTTGGACAGATTCCTATGATGGTGCAGTCCGCCAAGGAGGTGTGGGCTGCGATCGAGGCCATGTTTGCCTTGCATTCATGTGCGCGTATCATCAGCACACGTATGGCCCTAGCGACGGTGTCCAAGGGGGTGTCCTCCATCAGTGAGTACTTCGTCAAGATGAAGGGCCTTGCGGATGAGATGGCATCCGCAGGGAAGAAACTCGAAGATGAAGAACTGGTGTCGTTCATCCTGAGCGGCCTCGACCTCAACTGGGATGCTGTGGTCACCGCGATCACTGCCCGGGCGGAACCAATCTCGGTGAGCAAATGTCTGACCCAACTTGTTGCTTTTGAGCAGCGTCAAGAGATGAAGAATGGAGGTACAAATCCCTCTGCAAATGCTGCGGCCCGTCGAGGCCGTGGAGGAGGAAACAACTCATCCCGTGGCCACAATGGCGGCGGTCGCGGGGGTGGGGGACGAGGCGGTTTCAATCGAGGCGAAGGTGGTCGCAATGGCGGCCGCAGCTCCAGTTTTCAAGCTGGTGTCTTTTGCCAGATTTGCAGCAAAGAAGGACATCCTGCTAATCGCCAAGCACAAGCAATACGACTCCAACTACTCCGGTCCTCCTTAGAAGACGGCGGCAGCAGCCACAAATTCGTATGGTGTAGATACGAATTGTTACATGGACACAGGAGCCACAGATCATGTCACTGGCGAATTGGAAAAGCTTACCATGCGTGATAGGTACAATGGACGTGACCAAGTGCACACCGCGAATGGTTCGTATGGATATACAACATGTTGGATCTAGTATTTTGCATTCCTCTAATAGTCCAATTCATCTTAAAAACATCCTTCATGTCCCTCAAGCCACAAAAAGTCTTGTTTCCGTAAATCGTCTTACCCGTGATAACAATATCTTTCTTGAGTTCCATCCTAATCATTTTTCTGTAAAGGATCGCACTACGAAGAGGACAATCCTTCAAGGCAAATATGAGGGAGGCCTGTATCCTCTCAAGACCGACCGGAATAAGCAAGTCCTAGGCGTCGCCAAGGTGTCTACCTCCTTGTGGCATCACAGATTGGGGCATGCGTCTACTCCTGTAGTTCAGCAAGTCCTGAATCGCCACGCTCTTCCTTTTGTTAAAGATACAAATAAGCATGCGGTTTGTGACACGTGTCAGCAAGGGAAAAGCCATCAGCTGCCGTATCCCAGTTCATCGAGTCTGTCATCAGGTCCTTTAGAACTTCTTTTTTTGGATGTTTGGGGCCCTACACCCACATCTGTTGGTCGAAACAACTATTATGTGTCTTTTATTGATGATTTTAGCAAGTTCATTTGGTTCTATCCATTGCGACATAAATCTGAAGTTTTTCAACGATTTAGAGATTTTCAAAACCTAGTAGAATGGCAATTTGATAAGAAGATTTTGTCTATTCAAATAGATTGGGGCGGCGAATATCAATCTCTAAATTCTTTCTTCCAACGCATAGGTATCATACACCGTGTGTCATGCCCTCATGCTCATCAACAAAACGGTGCAGCTGAATGTAAGCACCGTCATATTGTTGAAGTTGGTCTCACCATTCTAGCCCATGCTTCCATGCCCCTTAAATTTTGGGATGAAGCTTTTAGCACTACCGTTTATCTCATTAACCATCTTCTGTCTCGAGTTATTAGCAATGAAACACCCCACGAGCACCTTCTCAAATAGCCACCTGATTATATCTCTCTCCGTGTGTTTGGGTGCACGTGTTGGCCTAATCTTAGGCCATATAGTACCAAGAAACTCACTTTTCGCTCCATCCGGTGTGTTTTTCTTGGCTATAGTCACCTTCATAAAGGTTTCAAGTGCCTTGAGCCTTCCTCAGGTCATGTTTACATCTCACACGATGTTGTGTTTGATGAGCGAGGTTTCTCTTTCAGCACACTCCACCCAAACGCTGGAGCCCAACTCCGAAAAGAAATCTCCCTTCTTCCCGATTCCTTGTTAAATCCTAGCTCCACTCTCCGGAATGCAATTTTACCTGATTCACATGATTGTAATCCTACTGATCCAACTCGTTGTCAATGTAATTTGCAGCAGATTGTAGAAAATTTTGACGAAAATGGAGCTGAGCCGGGGTCTACAGCTCCATCTCATGGCTGTCTCTCCGGCGGGAACAACACAGATCCCGGGGTTGCTTCTCCTGCTCCTCTGCCAGTTTCAGGTGGCTGCGCATCTACCTCGGGCACTGGCGTGGACGTCGTACCTGGCATGACCGGGTCGCTGTTGTCCCCGCACGCGGCTGCCAGCCTCCCTGCTGGATCTTCTACGGCTTCACCTGCTCTCTCTTCGTCACCGGCCACACCAGCACAGCCACACTCACATTCAGGCCAAGGGGGACAAGCGCCTGATCCTCCTCCGGAGAATCTTTTGCCTGGATCGACTGCGGCCTCCTCATCCGTGGACACTGCTGCTGTCGACTTCACTCCACCATGACGGACAAGGCTTCAGCACGGTATCCAAAAACTGAAAACTTATACTGATGGTACTATACGGTGGGGTATGTTTGGTTCATCTGTTGCAGAAGAGCCAGAGTACTGTTGACGAAGCGTTGCGTGATCAGAGATGCGTAGAAGCCATGGACAAAGAGTATGGTGCACTGTTACATAATAAGACATGGCACCTTGTTCCTGCTCCGAGAGGGAAAAATCATTGGTTGCAAATGGGTTTACAAGGTGAAGAAGAAGGCTGATGGCACTGTGGATAGATACAAGGCATGGCTAGCAGCAAAAGGTTATAAATAGAGATATGGTTTGGATTATGAGGATACTTTTAGCCCGGTAGTTAAAGCAGCTACTATCAGGCTAATACTGTCCATTGCTGTCTCAAGGGGCTGGTCGTTGCGTCAACTTGATGTACAAAATGCTTTCTTGCATGGAGTTTTGCAAGAAGAAGTATATATGTACCAGCCACCAGGGTATGAGGATAAGTCAAAGCCAAATCTTGTGTGCAAACTAGATGAAGCCTTGTATGGACTCAAACAGGCGCGAAGAGCATGGTATGCAAGATTGTGCAGTAAGCTTATGTCTCTTGGTTTCACTCCATCCAAAGCAGACACGTCACTATTCTATTTGAACAAGAATGGATACATGATATTTGTTCTTGTGTATGTCGATGATATAACAGTAGCAAGCTCATCTCAAGAAGGTACAAAGGCTTTGTTGTGAGATCTTGAAAAAAATTTGCACTCAAAGATCTGGGAAATCTTCACTACTTCCTCAGCATAGAAGTTAAGAGAAATTGTGAGGGCTTGACTCTCACGCAAGAGAGATAAGCAACTGAGGTATTAAAAAGAGCATGTATGAGTCTGTGTAAACCTGTTGGGACTCCTATGTCAAGCACTGAAAAGTTAAGTTTGGTAGATGGTGTCGCCCTTGGAACCAAAGACTCTACACGTATCGGAGTATAGTAGGGGCTTTACAAAGATTTGACCTTAACCAGGCCGGACATTTCGTTTGTAGTGAATAAGGTATGTCGGGTTCCTACATGCTCCGACAACAAGTCATTGGACGGTAGTAAAGAGAATTCTGAGGTATGTACAGGGTACACTAAAGATTGGTCTCAGGGTGCGAAAATTCAAGTCCATGATGGTCAGTGCCTTTTCTGATGCAGATTGGGCGGGTTGTGTTGATGATCGTCGATCCACAAGTGGATTTGCAGTGTTCCTTGGATCGAATCTCATATCCTGCAGTGCGAGAAAACAAGCCACTGTCTCTAGATCAAGCACTGAGGCAGAGTATAAAGCCCTGGCAGATGCTACAGCAGAGATGATGTGGTTACAGAAATTACTTGTTGAGTTGAGAATTCCTAACCCTGCTGCAGCCAGGCTTTGGTGTGATAATATTGGTGCAAAGTATCTTACAGCTAATCCTGTGTTTCATGCTAGAACAAAACATATCGAAATCGATTTTCATTTTGTCAGGGAACGTGTTGCACAGGGATTGCTTGATGTGAGATTTATCAACTCAGGCGACCAACTTGCCGATGGTTTCATGAAAGCTGTAAGTATACTGAAGTTGATAAAATTCAGAGACAATCAGAACCTTGTGGCAGGTGTTGACGGTGGATAGCGTCAACATTTTATATATCGAAAGGCATGAAACACACATCAATATCTAGAAGGCTAGGGGTTTATCTAACAATTTCCACGAGTTTTAGTGATTTATCAATTTCGGGGACCGAACCGTAAAAACACTAAAAGGGGGCATAACTACAAATCTACACCACGTAATTATCCGAAACTCGAATACGCCAAACTACTCTAGAAGAATCCAGAAGACACTGGAGCGAAGGAGAGGCGAGGCCACCTCCAGGTGCCAGGCCGGCCGGCCCTCTGTGAGAAGAAGGTGCTCCCCCCTTCTGGAGTCTTCTTCCACCGCCTTTGAGGATCAATCTTAGCCCTACGTGAAGTCGGTTTGATCAAACGGCCGTCGTGCATCCCACGTATTATATAAGCGAGCCAGACCCCCCCCCCGAAAACCCTAGAATTCATTCAATACCTCATTTAAGTCATTCAAGGTTGAGCCAGTTGAAGATCAAGTCATCTAGAGCTTCAAGTTCTAGTTTCTCATAGTCTTCTAGTTCATAGTTTAGCATAGTTAGATCTAGATTAGAGGAAGTCAAGGCGTGTTAATCAGTCTTGGATTCCAGAAGTTGTCAAGAAGAGAAGAGTCTGGTATAGTTCTTAAGCTTTTCTTTCTTATTGTATTATCTGCGTTCGTATGATATTTACTAGCAACATTGTTCTTCATCTTAGTTTAATTATTATGTTCATTGTCTACTTCAATACATCTAGTCTAGTTGGTTTGCTATTATATTCATGCACTGGTTCGTATAGCGCTCATCTAGTTGATCATATGGTGAGTGGTAGGCAATATGTAGACATGGTGTCTAGATGCTTTGCTTATCTGCGGATATCCCAATTGTGCCGGGTAGTGAGGTAGATCGTGGGTGTGACAGACCCATTGAGTCCTTTGTAGGCCTTCTCCTGTACGGTAGATTGGTAGAGTGGGATTGTCAGGTTGAGAGGAGGTTCCTGTACTCATCTTTTCCTGTACATTACTCCGATGTGTTTCGGAACTATAGTAGTATAACTTGACAATGATTTCTAGTTGTACTTGCACTAGTTGATGTAGCTTTGACATGTAGTTAAATACATAAGAGTTATTTCTCTATTAATTGATTAGACAACGCTGACATGATTAGAGTGCTATGATGGATTAGTATCATTAGGAGATGACTGATTAATGGCTTGTTATTATTATCTTTATTATCTTATCTTGTGACTTACCCCTGTTATGAGTAGAGTGAATGACATTAGTTACATCGTCTATTCAATGCATATACATATACATGTTATCAATACTATGAAGTAGCTTCTTAGCAATGCCTTCCCAAGTGATAGAATATAAATGACAACCCGGTAATACTCTAGGTAAAATGCTACAATGGTATAATTATCCGTCCGCTTGCAGAAATTATTCTTAATTTATATTCATCTTTATTTATTTCTGCCTAGTCACATAAAATGATAAGATTTAGTACCGAGTTTATTCCTAGCTTTACAATTGGGGATGACAACCTAGATTCACGCTAGGAGTAAGGGTCAAGAGGCTAGTGGCTAGTCGCTAAAGATAAGTTAATTAGTACCAATATTTCTATTGTCATTGCGTAGGATAGAGATTTGGATTTTATTGCAAAGGACGTTAGAAATGCCAACAAGCATTTTTGGCGCCGTTGTTAGGGAAGGCTAATAAACTTAGGAAAAGTATTGATAACATATATGCATTATGAATAAGACTGATCACCCAATTGACCTCTAACTCAAACAAAGCTTACCCTTGTTCTATCTATTTGTATATCTTATGCGGGGTAATGAATGAATGAATGGATTTGCTCTCCCGCATAATTACGTTGAAGATCCGTAGAGACTCTTACGAAGAAGGAAGTTTGCCGATACGAGGGACATCGTTGAATCACCATCAAGAACACCCTCCACCGAAGCTCAATCTTCAAGGAATCAAGCTCTAACACCTGAAGGAGAAGAATCGGAAGAATCGGAAATTTAGCACCAGCTTTTTGAAGCTATGGTCGAGAAGACGCTTACGCGAAGTTCTCTGCTCCAACAACCGCCAACATCCGCACTTGACCAAATGTCAATATTGGTGACAATGAATTTGAACTCAAGCCTACTCTTATCACTATGGTTCAAGCTAGTCAATTTTGTGGAAAGGCTCATGAAGATGCAAGTGCATATTTACAACACTTTCTAGAGATTTGCAGCACCTTCACTATCAGAGGAGTATCAAGAGATGCTATTCTACTCCGCCTTTTCCCATTTTCACTTCTAAGAAAAGCAAAACAGTGGTTCTACAACAACAAGGAAACTAACACTACATGGGACAAATGCTCTACTACTTTCTTAGCGAAGTTCTTTCCTACAGGCAAGACCAATGATCTACGTGGGAAAATTTCAAGCTTTCATCAACAACATGATAAATCGTTCGCCGAGGCATGGGAACATTTTCAAGATTATATTACAGAATATCCTTATTATGGAATGGAGGATTGGCTACTTATGCAGACCTTCTATCATGGGCTAGTCTCTAGTACCCGTGAATCCATGAATGCTGCAGCTGGAGGAGCTTTCTTGTCACTTAAGTTCGCCGATGCAATAGCACTTGTGGAGAAGATGACCTCAAATCAGAGTTGGAAAGAAGAACGTGTGCAACCCCGCAAGAGAGGAGGAGCCATGCATCATATTAAGGAGATTGACATGGTCACTGCAAAGCTAGACCTCATAACGAAGAAACTTGACAACAAAAGCAATGAGAATAGAGAAGTCATGCACATTGATGACTCCTGCATGACTTGTGAAGAATGTGGAGATACAGGTCACTCGGAAAGCAACTGCCCTACACTCCAAGAGGATGTGAACTTCATCAACAACAATATCAACTATCGTACTCGGCAAAATCAAGTATGGAATCAATCAAATCAACGATGGAATCAACCCAATCAAGGATGGAACCAGCAAAGACCCAACTACCAAGGTAACAACCAAGGTAATAATAATTTCAATAGCAATTTCAATCAACCACCTTTAAGAGAAGTAATTTCCAATCAGAATAAAGCTGTATAAAATTTATCTAAGAGGGTAGCATCCAATAATAAAGTACTAGAAAATATAAATACTAAAATAGATAGTCTAACCTCTGCTATTAAGAACCAGCTTAGCTTTAATAAAATGTTAGAATCACAATTAGCTTAGCTGGCAACCGCTGTTCCACCGATCCATGAAGGTAAGATTCCTGGGCAACCCCTAGAGCCCGAAACCGCAAATCTTGTTGATGTCCGTGCAGGTTACTACATAGAAGAAATGTCAGAAGGATGGAAGGATGAATCCATGCCACTCAAGAGAGGAGATCCAGGAAGACCCGTGATTCCCATCACTATTGGGCAACACGATTTCTCTGAAGTCGTCTGTGACCTTGGTGCTAGTGTCAACATCATGCCAAAGGTAATCCTTGATTGTATTTTTTCATGGGCAACTTTGTTGTACACGAATATGTGCTTGCAGCTTACAGATCAGACAGTTAAATACCCTGAAGGAATCCTAGATGACTTATGCATACGAGTGGGACAATCATATGTTCCAGTAGACTTTATGGTTCTGGATACCGGCAAAGATCCGAAGAGTCCTATCATCCTAGGCCGACCATTCTTAAGTACTATAAAAGCAGCCATCTATGTAGACAGTGCAATAATATGTTTCACTATCAAGGGCAATGAAGAGAAATTCAGTTTCAAAGACAGGACCCTTGAAGACCCTATTAACACTTACTATCCAGAGAAGCCTATAAACAAAGAAGAAGAAGTACGGAAGACCTGTCTAAAGGGAAAGAAGAAGAACAAGAGGCAAGAAGGAAAGAAGACTTAGATAGTCAAAGTAATGTATCACGCATTGGGGTCGCCACTCGCTTTTTACCACCATAGCTAAAGATCCCGGGTCTACCATCAATAGAGTGCACCATTGACGAGCTCTTTCTACTCAAATTGTTTGCGACACCGATCAACAAATCAACATAATGTCAAAAGAGGTATACAATACACTATTTAATGAACCTATCGACCCTACATATATTTTGCAGCTGGCAGACAATACCAGACGAATCCCGGAGGGACTAGCAAGAAACATCACGGTTAAGATCCACACCCATTCTGTCCCAACCGACTTTATAATCTTGGACATGGAAAAAGAAGATAAGACACCTATCATACTTGGAAGGTCATTCCTCAGCACCACCAAAGCCATCATCTATAATAGAACAGGCCAAGTCCACTTTCACTTCCCAGGAGAAAAGGTACGCTGTTATTTTAGAGATTATAACTCTCCTGGATTACCAGCTTTCACCAGGACCAAGAAGAGAAGCTAGCGCCGCGCCTTGAGAAGAAAAGTTGAGGAGGAGAAAGCGAAAGAAAAATCAACTACACCTGAAGAACATCCACAACCAACCAAAGTATGGAAGAAAAAGGAGATCCCCTCAACCGAATCATCAACATTGGAAGAGGCAACATCTGGGTCCCCATCAGGATCCACTGAAGAACCCTCAACATGATGACCACAAGAAGTCTTGTTCGGATGACTTTAAACTCCGTACCCTCGCCATAAGGTAACAATGGTAGTTATCTAATTACTCTAGTATATTTATTCTTTTGCATGTTTAGAAAAGAAAATAAAAATTCTTTAATGCTTTATTATAAAACCTTAAAAAGCTCCAAAGGATTAGGCTTATGATTTACCCCGTAAGAATATTCACTATGGTAGCACAAAAATATAAGAATCATGCTACACATTCATATCTGCTCATAAGAATAATCAATTACGCATCTCGCTGATCGCTAACCCCTTATCATATTCGAGCCTCGAGTTTTGGTTTTCTTTTTGGAGTACACTTTTACAGACTATACTATGAAGGAGTGAGACAGGACAGTGGGTCACTACTGCTAAGATTACTCTGAAAATATCATTCAAGTGAAATATGACGAACATCTAGCTTGGAGGAGGAGCATCCCCTAGTTATCAGGTAACTATACCTATTCGATTTATCGAGTCTGTCTTATAGTTATAATATACCAAAAATATATGGGCACATAAAGGTCCATCTCTGTTGAGTCTTTTAAGAGTCTTTAGTTAAATAAAAACTGAAAAGCAATAAAAAGAAGTTTTAATCAGTCTTAGTTAATTAGAGTGTGTCTAGAGTCAACTAGGAACTAGAAATTTTTAACTTGGAGATGATGAATAATTGCTCTGTTAGAATTCTTTCAAGTACCTAGTTTTTAACCTTGAGTTCTCCTAAGTTTTGGACAATGATTGCTTTAACTTGATAATTTACTCTGAACCTGAAACTTGTGGAGTAATATGCTTGAGCTAAGTCTAGGTGATTGACGGATATGATATAAGAGAGTCTGAGCTACTATTTATCTTATTCCTAACGATGCTAAATTCTGGAGATTTACCTTTTGAAAATTTCAAACCCTTACATGATGAGCTCTTGTATGACAAAGTTGAATTCCTACCAAAGCCATGTCTGATACATATTTATATTAGGAAACCTTTGCTCATTTATGCTACTTACTTGTCATTGAGTTTAGTCAACCTTTGTCGTATATTTAAGAGAGTCTTGTCATGCTTTTAAAATCAAGATCACTCACACACTCCATCCACATGTGCACTACTCTTACTCTGAGAGTAAGCGCAACCATTTTCCACTTTTATCCATTTTCACCTCAAAATATTTCTCCTACACTAGGAGAGAACACCCAAAAATATACATAAACCCATAGGACAGCCTTTGATTATTTGCTCTAAGTTCTTTATTCAATTATTGTATCTAAGGATGCATGTGGCTATGCAAAAATAAGAAGGGAGTAAAAGATGGATAAGTGTCCCAGCACTAAAACAATGGGTACTCAGATGCCCACCTCCCAATGAAAAAAAGAGAGAGAGAATAAAGATAGCCCATGTTTTCCTGAGAAGTTCTGAAAGTCTAAAAAAGAGGAGAGATTCATTTTGAAGAGCAAATGTAGAATTAGAATTAGCCACCATATATACACCTATCCACCATATTTCACACACATGCACATCTTGGTTTGATTGTATGACTCAATTCTCTATAGATCCATTGTTTGACTTTACAATATATGAGTTGCAAGTATGCTTATCCTTGTTTAATTCCACTCCTATAAACTCCACTATAATCCTTAGAATTAGGAAGGCATAATATCATGAATGCCTCAGTGAGATCTATAAATACCACATACTCTGAGAGACTGAGGGTGTCATACAATTAAACTCTGAGTTTTTATTGCGAAAACTTGCAAAACTCTGGAATACTAGTTGAGTGAAGAATTTAAGACATAATGCTTGACTTGATTGTTCTGTCTTTCAATTACTCAAGACCCACGTGAAGGTTAAAAGCTCTACAGTTAAAGGTAATATGGGTGAGTTTGAAAGTTAGAGCAGTTTTGTCTAATCCAGAGGAAATTTTTGTTTGAGAGCATATGTACTTGTCAGAATAAAAGCATTGTAGCAACTCCTGATCCAACTCTAGGTTTTGCTAAGGGACTAGCAAAAGGTAAGCTTGGGGGATTTGTTGATGGTGGATAGCGTCAACATTTTATATATCGAAAGGCATGAAACACACATCAATATCTAGAAGGCTAGGGGTTTATCTAACAATTTCTATAAGTTTTGGTGATTTATCAATTTTCGTGGACTGAACCGTAAAAACAACGAAAAAGGGGCATAACTACAAATCTACACCACGGAATTATCCGAAACTCGAATACGCCAAACTACTCTAGAAGGATCCGAGAAGACACCGGAGCGAAGGAGAGGGCGAGGCCACCTCCGGGTGGGGCCGGCCGGCCCACCTGCCAAAGCCGGGCCGGCCCTCCGTGAGAAGAAGGTGCTCCCCCCCTCTCGAGTCTTCTTCCACCGCCTTTGAGGATCAATCTTAGCCCTACGTGAAGTCGGTTTGATCAAACGGCTGTTGTTGACGGTATA
Organism: Chrysopogon serrulatus; assembly: GCA_015844335.1. NCBI lineage: Eukaryota > Viridiplantae > Streptophyta > Magnoliopsida > Poales > Poaceae > Chrysopogon > Chrysopogon serrulatus. The sequence continues at coordinate 30,594 of JADLZL010004770.1, read as the reverse complement.
TAACGATCACTTTTAACCGTCAACTAAATGCATAAAGGAGATCACCACTAGAAAACATAGGGGTTTTAACTGATAATTTCCACGAGTTTTGGTAATTTCACATTTTCTGCAGGATTATTCTAGAAAAGAGAAATTGGAGGATTTAATTGCAAGATTTACACAAAACTTAACCGCGACGAAAAATATCATCATCGGACTCAGGAAGGATCCAGAAGACACCAGAACGAAGCAAAGAAGCGGAGCCCACCTGGTGGGGGCCGGCCCCGATCGGCCAGGCCGGGCCGGCCTCCCCTTCCACGGCCTTCCACGAGCTTCTGGAGTATTCCTCCACCGCCTTTGAGGATCAATCTTGGTCCTACGTGAAGTCGGTTTGATCCAACGGCCATCGTTTCCTCCACCGGGCTATAAATATGTGCCTGCACCCCCCCCGTGAGCAATTAGGGTTTTGCCTCAATTCATTTGTCAAGATTAGACTAGAAGCTAGGGTTTCCGAGAGATTAGAATTAGAGCTCCAGTTCTTCAAGTTCAAGATTAGGTTTAGCTAGCAAGGTTCAAGTAGAGTTGGGCGCTTCGCTCGGAGCTTCCGATCTGCAAATCAGAGATTGGTAATTTGTATCTTGTTTATAACTTTGTTCTTAATTATTATATTGCTACTTATTAAGTTCTTAGTTTGCTCTAGTTGCATTCTTGATATAGTTATGATTAGTGATGATTATAGTCATATGTTAAGTAAAAGCGCCTAATTCAATACTCGAGTGGGTTAGGTGGTATGTATTATGTAAGCGTGGTGCTTAGATATCATATATACCTACGATTGCATCCCCGATGTGCCGTGTAGTGTGGTAGATCGTAGGCGTACAGGCCTGTTGAGTCCTCTGTATTCCACCCCTCGCATATAGGCTAGTAGAGCGCGGTCGCGAAGGAGGTGACTTATGTCTCAATATCCTCCCTAGTTGATGCTCCTTATACTGTTTTCTGAGTTGGTTATGCTATAGATAAAAGTGCGTATATTGGTGTAATCTGTAGACTTATTATTTAGGGATAATCTAGAAGTTCTTTACTATAGCCGAATCTCCTATCTAACCAAATCATATTAGTTGAGTCTTTAATCTCTGTCTCTGGTAAGTACTGTTATTTCATGTTTATCTTTATCTTTATTATTTATCTTGACTCACCCCTGCTAAAAGCATTAGTAAGGTTGATCACTATAGGTTTGCACATTTAAGTCATAGTCATAATTTCTTTCTATCCCCTTCTAGATAGATCCAACGCATTAAATGAGTTTTTCTTTTTGGCTTAAAACAAATCAACGATACTTGGGAATCTTACCGGGTGAAATGCTACAACAGAGAGAATTATCTGTGCGGCTTTGCAGATTTATTCTATAGCATTATTTTAGGGTAGACAAGTGTAGATTATTTTTCAGCATTTTTGGCATCATGTTACGGGTGACAACTTAACGCGAAGTGATGTTAAAAATGTCAACAAGCATTTCTGGCGCCGTTGCCGGGGAGATCAACATTTATTTGCCGGGATAATTTCATTAGGGGTATTCAATCTTTTAAAGAAAATATTTTTTTCAAAAGGAAGAGTAATATGGCTATAGGCATAAATACTTATAGGTAGATCAACACCTTTTGCATTTAGCGGGCTTACCCTTGTTTGTCTTTGTTATTATTTTATGCGGGGTAAGTGCAGGGATTGGTTGTGTGCTATCAACTCTCATCAATAAAGAGCAACCAAGACCCTAAAGAAGCTAGACACTAGTTGAGAAGCTATGGCTGAGAAGATGTTGCGTGAATTCTCTGCTCCAAGCACTGAGAATATTCGCGTTGGACCAACTCTCAATATTGGAGAACATGATTATGAACTTAAACCAAGCCTCATCAATATGGTGCAAGCTATCACATTCAATGGAAAGAAGGATGAAGATGCTAGTGCTCATTTGCAGAATTTTCTGGAGATTTGTAGCACCATCAACATCAAGAACATATCTCAAGACGTTGTGCTACTTTGTTTGTTTCTGTTCTCATTGGAAGGGAACGCGAAGCAATGGTTCTATCAAATTAAAGATCAGATTGAGACATGGGAAGGATGTTCAAAAGCTTTTCTAGAAAAGTTTTTCCCAATAGACAAGACCAATGTACTACGAGGGAAGATATCGAGAATTTCATCAGCGAAAAAGGTGAACCAATTCCAGAAGCTTGGGAACGTTTTCAAGATTATATCTCGATTGCCCACATCATGGAATAGAAGAATGGTTACTCATGCAAATATTTTATCATGGATTAATACCAAAGTCACGTGAACAACTTGATGCCACTTCTTTGAAGGATCATTTATGTCACTCACTCCTAGAAGACCGTAAGTCTTATGGACAAGATAGCAAAAACCAAAGTTGGACATACAATAGCCAAACTTGTCATAAGAGTGAAGAAGTTTCAAAGGAGGTGTGTGCACTATCAACCAAGATGGATGTACTATTGAATTGGCTAGAGCAAAGAGCTAACTACAAAAGAGATCAACAAGCCATTCAAGACGCATTCGACTCTTAGAATCAATGTGGAGAATACTTAGGGGTTGAATTTGATAACTGTTGACATTTGCTACCGTCATTACTAAAAAGCGTAGAGATAAATCCTACCCCTAGCAACAACGCCAGAAATGCTTGGTATATAATTAACTTGTCATTAGCAACTAGCCACTCATTTATTACTAACATTCCGAAGCATGAATTAAGTTGTCATCCTCAATTATAATGCTAAGAAATAACTATAGATTTACATGTATTCAATTTGACTAGGCAGAAATAAAATATATAATATGAATGTGAACTAAATAGGTTCTGCAAGCGGACAGATAATTATACCGTTGTAGCATTTTACCTAGGGAGTTCTACCAGGTTATCGATTTATATTTATACCACTGGGAAGGTCTATATGTAGGACTTATAACTATAACTTACACTATTAATGTGAAAGATAAACCATAACTAGAATCCTACTCATAACAGGGATAAGTCACGTGATAAAAGATATATAATAGATAATAATGATCAGTCATCATAAATAGATAATCATCAGAGCTCTTCTAGTCATAGTAATAGCTAGCCAATGGATAAACTCAGGAATAAATACTAAGGTAATTCAATAACTACGTCAATGAATAACTCTAATTAGTGCAATTACATCTAGCAATCATTGTTAAGTTAATCCTACATCATAATCATATGTAAAGAGGCATCAACTAATGAGGGTATTAAGACACAAGGGTCACCTCCTTCGCGACCGTGCCCATGCTAGTCCTACGTACGGAGGGTGGACTACGAGAGGAACCAACGCAGCTGTCACCTGCGCGGACTACCACATGTCCCAAAGACGTCGGGGTGCACTCAAGCAGATAAACAAGATATCTAGACACCACGTCTACATATTGTCTACCATCTACCCAAATGCCGCTTGGGTAAACGCTATATGAGCAATTACATGAATTCAATAAGATCAAACCAAATATCCTAGACATATAATCAAAGTAGATAATGACTATTGCAATTAAGAATATATAAGAGATTAAGAACAATGTTGCCTGAATCATAATATTGAATACAATAAGAGCAAAGTACTAGAACTATACCGAACCCCGCGCTCCAGACAGACGCCAGGGGCTCCGGATCCCGCTGAAGAACTAGAACTCCTCTACTTCTAATCTAACTAGGCTTAAGCTATGAAATAGAGAGGCTCTGATGAACTAGAGAAGGCTCTTGATGGATTGATCTCCAAATGACTTGATGCCTCAAGGGAGGGGGTCTGCCCCTTTATTTATAGCCCGCTGGGATCGACGTGCGCCGCAGGATCAAACCGACGTAACCAATGGCCGAGATGCATCAGGAGAGGCGGTGGAGGAAGCTTCCAGAAGGGGGAGGCAAACCCTAGCAGCAGGGGGCCGGCCGGCACAGGGGTGGGGCCGGCTGGCCCCACCTCGCAGGGTCTTGGCCCCCGGTTGCTTCCGGTCTCTTCTAGATCCTTCCCACGTCCCGTTTGTGATATTTCTGTGGCGGATAAGTTTCGTGGTAAATATGCACTTGAATCCCTCTTTTAAGCTTTTCTGGAAAAGTCCCTGGAAAATACAAAATATGCAAAACTCGTGAAAATTGTCAGTTAAAACCCTAGACTAGTGTGTAATCATGTATCCTTTTCATGTCTAAAGTTCTAATAAAAGTTGACATTAACCACCGTCAACAATTCCCCCAAGCTTACCTTTTGCCAGTCCCTTGGCAAACAAACTAAGCCTAAGTACTGATATATTTAGATCAGGAGTTGCTACAATGCTTTCATTCCTCAAAGGTACACAAGCTTTCAAACATAGATTCTCCTCCGAATTAGACAGTAACTGTTCTAATCTTCAAACTTACCTATTTTACCTTTAACTATAGGGCTTTACAGCTTTTGCATATGTCTTGAGCAATCGAAAGATAGAACAATCAGGTCAAACACTATGTCTCAAATTCTTCACAGTACCAATATTCTAGAGTTTCTATATGTTTTCGCAATAAAACTCAGAGCTAATTGTATGACACCCTCAAGTCTCTTTATATGTGGTATTTATGGATCTTACTGAGGCATGTTGTCATGCCCTCCTATAACTAATGATTATAGTGGAGCTTATAGGAGCGGCAATAACAAGGATAGGCATACTTGCAATTCATATATTGTAAAGCCAAACAATAGATCCACAGAGAGTCAAGGCATACAATCAAATCAAGATGTGCATGTGTATGGAATATGGTGGATAGGTGTATATAAGGTATTTAGTGGCTAATTCTAATTCTACTTTTGCTCCTTGAGGATAGATCTCTCTTTTAATCTTAGAACTTTTCGCGGGAAAAACATAGGCTATCTTTATTCATTTTCTTTTCTCTCTTCTCTTTTTTAGGGAGCCGGGCATCTAAGTACCCATTGTTTTAATTGCTAGGACATTTGTCCTTCTTTTACTCCTTTTTTTTTCAATAACTTTCCTTTTTTTTTGCATAGCCACATGCATCCTTTGAATACAATATGATAATTGGAGAGATAGCAATAAGTACTAAGAGCAATTAAACAAAGGCTGTCCTATGGGTTTATATATATCTTTGGGTGTTTGACTCCCAGTGTAGGAAAAAAACAATTTTTAGGTGGATCTAGATGGAAGTGGAAAATAGTTGCACTTACTCCTAGAGTAGGAGTAATGTATATGTGAGTGGAGTGTGCATGTGATCTTGATTTTAAAAGCATGACAAGACTCTCATAAGGTATACGACAAAGGTTGATCAACTCAATGCAAAGCAAGCAAAGATGAATGAGCAAAAGTTTTCTTAATCTAAATGTATATCATATATGGCTTTGGTAGGAATTCATACTTTGTCATACAAGAGCTCATCATGTAAGATTTTATATTTTCAAAATAAATCTCCGAACTTAGTATCGCTAGGAATAAGACAAATAACAGCTTAACCTTCATGAATCATATCAATCAATCACCTAGACTTAGCTTAAGCATATGCCTCCATAAGTTTTGGGCTCAGAGTAAATTCTTATATCAAAGCAGGTTATGTCCAAAACTTGGCGTAACTTAAGGTTGAAAACTAGGCACTTGAAAGAAATTATAGTAAAGCAACTATTCATCATCTCCAAGACAAAATTTTAATGTTCATCGGTTTTTAATTAACTCTAGCCTAGACTGACTCTAAACACACTCTAATATAATTAATACCGACGAAGACTTCTTTTTATTGGTTTTCAGATTTTATTTAACTAAAGACTCATAAAAGACTCGATAGACGTGGACCTTCATGTGCCCACATGTTTTTGGTATTTTATGAATATATATAACAAGTAAATTTAATAATCGCCTAGGTATAGTCACCGATAACTAGGGGATGCTCCTCCCCCCCAAGCCGGATGGTTGCAATACTTGGTGTAGATGTCCTTTAGAGTGAGCTAACCAAGAGCGGACCTGGTGGGTGCCACCGATAGACTCTCTCCTTGCTATGATGTTATTCCCGCATAAATACTCTCCACAAAGAGAAACCAAAACTCGAGGCTCGAATTTGTTAATGGGTTAGCGGTCAGCCAAAGAGTAATTGATCACCTTTATGAGCTAGCTTTAATGTTGTCTAATTTAAACAGGATTTCACTTTTCTCTTATTTTTGAATTTTCTATTTATGATGTAGGAATTTAAATATGAATGCTATATTTTTGTCATTTTTATTTTATGCCACCACAGTGGATGTTCCTTCGAAAAATACCATAGGGTATCCACATGGGGCTTTGTGATGCCATGAGTAATGCAGTAAATATTTTTATTGTTTTTATATCTTTTAGTGTGTAAACAAAATTATGCTACTAAATAAATTGTAAATGCATTAAATGAGATAACTACCATTCTAACCTTATGGCTAGGGTACAGAATTTAAAGTCTACCGACAGGACTTAGATAGAGGAGAACACTTACTCAGTGGGTTCATCGTCTGAGGTAACCTCAGTCAACTCCCCGTTTCGTGGTGATGCCGCACTTGCCTCCTTCTATCTCGTTTCTGTCTCTTTTGCTTCTCTCTTTTCTGGCTCCAGCTCTTCAATTTTATTCTCTTTCTCCCACGCTTCTAACCGTGCAGATAACTAGGGGATACTCTCCCCTAAGCTAGATTTTTGCTTATGGTTGATCGTTGAAGCTGAGTGGTCCTCACAGAGGAGCTCATGCTTATAAGAGCAAGTGTTGCTGGAATACTTCAATCTCATCACCCAAGAAGTTACTTCCTTCACACATGGGGGTTAGGCGTATGTCGAAAAAGTGTACTTCAAGTGATGAAGATGAAGATTTCTAGGTAAGTGGCTCTTGGAGTCATCCTGCTGCAAAAGCTCTCACAAAACACCAAAACTCGTGTAATCGGTATTAGGATAAAACGTTAATGATTACCGTTTTTAGAGGATTGGGTGTTGTGGTGGTTTTAAATTTTTAAGACAGCAGTATTGCAGCAGGATGCTCAGTTAATATTTTTGGATTTTATGGGTTTATATGCATAAAGTGCAAATGCATGATATATATTTTTATTCTATAGGCCACCACAAAGAGAACTCCTACAGCTTTTTACACTACAAGGGTTTCACATGGGGCTTAATATTTTTTAAGATGCATGAATGTAGCCTAATGCAAGACTATTTATTTTTGTTATTTCTATGCATTGCCAATATAGAAAAGTAAACATACTAAAGAGAAATTAACTCATGCAATATAAGGAAGTAGATATAGATAACTACCGATGTTACCTTACGGCGAGGGTTCGATGTTTTTAGTCCTTCGAACTGGACTTCTCCTTGCAGTGGTTCATTGAGTACTTTGAGTTGCTCTTGACGGTAAGGATTGAGGTGGTGTCTCTACTAGTGGCTCCCAATGGCGGTGCCACCTTCTTTCTTTCTGTTGTAGGCGTCTCAAAGCCAATCTTATGTGCATCATTATTACTAGTTGAGAACTTTCACTTGTAGCATTTAGGGATTGTCTCCCCACACTTTAATTGAAGTGTGTTCTGCTCATAAAGACAAGGTAGAGATCAAGTGCATGGGCTCTGTTGATGGGAAAACACCAACAGAACTAGAAATTTATTTATCCTCTAACCTTGGGCACAATAAGATTGATATTATTCATATTGTTCATTCCTATCATGGGTGAGAGGTCCAGAAATATAAATATGATATTTAAACTTGTGAGATAAAGAGTAAAGCTACTTAACCACTAGAAAGACTGTTCATCTTTATAATGTATCAAGAATAATAGACGAAGTATTTATAGCTTACTTGGTTAAGACTGAAATTAAGAGAATAGTGCTATGAATAAACTTAGAGAACAAATCATGTTAAGTTTAATCAGATTGATCAAATTAAGTTGTAACTATAACATGGTTGTATTTTCATTTATTGCGTACCAAGATCAAGAGGAAATTAATGACCACTTATCTTAAGATGTTACCTCCATTATTAGAGCATGATGAAGGGTAAATGAAGTTCAATGGTCTTCTTCTTTTTTTTCTTGTATCATGGGTTATTTATTAGCATCTTGTCTCGTATGTTGTACTCCTTTCTCACTCTTCAGACCTCCTGCTTCTCTCATTATGTCTTTTCTGCAAGGGGTTAGTGGACAACACATACCCGAAGAAATATACTATTTATCAAAGTATGGATAGTGTTTGTCTAAGAGTTAAAGATTAATTTGTAGCTCGTACTTTCAATGATTCATCACTATTTCAAAACCTCTCTTTTTTTTCATCAATGTTAAGGCAAGGATATTATTTTGAAGCATACCCTTAACCTTGAATTGATTCTACGAATAATCTCCTGATATGATTTAAACATTTTTTTATATAGGAGGGGTTAGTCTATATGTACACTAAATTCTTATATAAGTATGCTTCATTTTCATAATGTTTAAATAATGTTCTAAAGCATACTTATAATAGAATAAGGAAGTTTACAAGACTAAAGGTATTTATTCACATAGAACCAAGAATATGTATGGTGAATCATAGGAGCATTTTATTATATATATATATATATATATATATATATATATATATATATATATATATATATATATATATATATATATATATATATTAGAAAGTTATGTTTTTGCATGGCATAGGGTAGAAATGACCAAAACAAATTAGCAACATGGTATGAGATGTTAATTGTAGTTACATGTTGCATGAGGCTTGGACAAACGTACCTCATATCTTCATCTTTCTAAGTAAGTGATGACGAACTTACTTGGAAGAGGAGGATTCGGGTTCATCTGTTGGTGAGAGCTTATGGTCTTGCTGAGCAAGGCCTTTCTTTTATTCTTCGTCTTTTCACCATTCAATGAAACTATGGAAGATTACATGCTCTTCACTCATCAACATTTTTCCTGATTAATTTGTGGTTGATGAGCTGGGGTCTATTGGAGATGCGATAATGCTCACTTGACAACTTCTTCTCCAATAGATTAAGGTTGTTCTTTCCTGCAAAATGTTAATGGACACATACCCAAGGGAATAGCAAGATTAAAATACAGGTTTTGTTGTCCATACTCTTTTTTTTTTGTGATTTTCTTCTATGCTAATCAGGTTGATATATGATTTAAGATTATTTAGCATAAACTGTGTCTATCGTGCTTTATGTTGTTGTTGCAATCTAGCATGGTTCAAGGCAAAGATGACTTACAACAAAGATAAATGAATAAACATTGATAGTTCTTTGTGTAGAGTTATTACCTACCTTGATTCATCTCATATGTGAATTCCTTTCTTGACTTACCCAGATTGAATTTGAGAATTCTCCTATAGGGGTTAATTTAACAAAATAACTAGTATCTACTAAAGTGTACTATCAGCTCAAGAATCAACATAGACTCATATCCAATTTTATTTAGGAAAGAATTTTAACCTAAGCACCTTGCTTAATTCAAAAACCTTTTAGAAGTAAGATCAAAACACCTTATGATTTAAAAATTAAACTAGACACCATGTCTACTTTTACTTAGAAAAACAGTCAATGCTCAATTTTAAGGGTGTATGAAGATAATTCTAAACCTCAGCATACTATAGCAAATACAAGTAGCATGAGAGTACCGTAGAAGTTTATTCAAGTAGAGATGAAAAAACATGATTATAGTGAGAGTTTTTTTTTTATATTATTTATAAGAATGCAAGTTGGGATGGATATATGAATGGAACTAAACATGTTATGGATGAAAAAAACTTTAAACTAAATGAGATGGATGTTTGGATTGTAAAAAGTAAACATGTGGTGGAATGCAGAAGATAACTACACATCAAATTTAAAGTCCATGAGCAAGACTTTCTCACCTTTATTTCATCATACTTACCATGACTCACATGCTGGAATTTGTGAGTGATGCAACATCTATGTTTCCGTCACTTGAGATATGAATTAAAGTCTTGTGACGTCGACCTCTTTCTCCAACATTAGATTTGTTATGTTTCTTTATTTTGTGGGGGCATGCCGGAAGGTCGTAAACCGGTCGTTTATTACCTTGCATAAGATATTAAAGTAGACAAACACGGGTAATCCTGCTTGAGCAGGGGTTAATGGTTATCTTGATCACATAATTGAGTATAAGTCTATCAATGTTCTTAATTGTCTAGCTACCTTCCCCGGCAACGGCGCCAAAAATGCTTGTTGACATTTACTACCATCATTACTAAAAAGCAGAGATAAATCCTACCCCTAGCAACAATGCCAGAAATGCTTGGTATATAATTAACTTGTCATTAGCAACTAGCCACTCATTTATTACTAACATTCTTAAGCATGAATTAAGTTGTCATCCTCAATTATAATGCTAAGGAATAACTATAGATTTACATGTATTCAATATGACTAGTGTAACACCTCTGGTGTTTGGTCTACTAAATCACCTGCATAAACTGATCATGAGCATCATCATCATCTCATATATGCATATGTGTGACAAATTCTTATGCCATTCCTATGTGTATGCTTATGAAAAGTGCATGTGAGGCTTGCTTTGCTTGTTTGATTCTAAGTCATGACATGTAATGTTGTTAAAAGTGCTCTACAGTAGCTTAACTATGCTTAGGACACTAATTGGAACATTATTGATGTAGATCATTTTGCTAAATGATGGCTCTAATTGATAGTTGACCAAATTCCTCTCCCAAACCTCTTTTGTTTGACTGTTTCAAATCTGCAAGCTAGAGACTTTGCATGGCTGTGGGCCCTAAATAAAAGTTGTAGGGAATTTAGTAGAGAACAAACTTTATTTAAGGCTCAAACCATGAAAGTGTGCACAAGTTGCTCAAAATTCCACATTTCTGTCGAAATCAGCACTGGTTTGGTTGTCTGAAATCCAAGCCAAACCAATGCAAGTTCCTTTAATCAAAGTTAGAGAACAGATATAGGGCTACAACTTTCATTTTTGCGGCTTTGGCTAATACTGCTCTGATTGAGAGTTAAGGGCACGGGAAGGTAGCGGTTTCAGTCGGTCGCCGGCTTAACCTGAATCGGGCGCTGCCGTTCAAACGGCCGGGCGTGGCCGACCGGTGCCGGAACCGGTCGCCACTTGGCGTCCGTGCGCCCGGCGCCGGGTCACTGGCCAGGCCGACGACGTCCACACCTCGCCACGTCCACGCCCCGGCCTCCTCTCTCGCTCCAAATCCATCTCCTCGCCTCTCTGGTCGCGCGGGCGGAGAAGAAGGCGACGCCGACGACGCCGTGAGCTTCACCGCCGCTCCACGCCGTCGCCAGCGCACCACCGCCGCCCAAACTTCAACCACAGCGCCGCCATGATGTCCTCCATCACTTGAGCCAGCTAGCGCCACCAGTTGACCAAAGGTGAGGCCGCATTGTGAGTTCCGCCGCCACCCGCCATCGTCGGAGCGCCGCCGAGCTTCGAGCTCGCCCTGGCCGGCGATGCTCCGCCCCTCTCGCCCTCGCTCGTGCACTGTCTCGGAGTCTTCGTGTGTAGTTGATGGTGAAACCCTAGATGGTTGAGCCAATTAGGGTCCCGGCTAGCCGGAACAAAGCGCGCCGCCGCCGCGCTCTGGTCGCCGCCGGCGCCATGCACGCGAGCTGAGCGCTCCGCCATAGCAACCCTAGTGCCTAGCCCCTCTGCTTGCTTCGCCTAGGTGTAGTAGGACTTGCGCGCGGCTCAATTGAGCCCGCCGTTGCCAAGAGCGGCAATGGCGCCGCCACGCAGCGCCGCCCAGCGTCGCCATCGTCGCCGTCGAGCTCGCTCCGGCCGATCTGCGCGCCTCTAACCTACCCCTATCGGCGCCAGCGTTAGGTCACGGGGAGCACGACGGTGGTGATGTGGTCGCCGGTTACCTCACCGCCGGGCGTGGTTTCTCCGGTCAAAATCGCGCCGCCGTCGTCCCCTATTCTGTCCGACCGACAGGTGGGCCCGTTGACCCCGTGGGTCCCGCGTGTCAGTCTGATGAAGTTAGGTTTTCGTTTTATGTTTTTCCAGAAAATGCTTATATCTTCAATAAATCATATCTGGAGCTAGAACAGTCCAAATGAGGTGGTTCCAATTTTGTTGGATCCCTCTGTAGATCTAGTTTTTATTAAAAATATAAAACATGGCATGTTCTGCAGTAAAAACTGTTTGGTCTATTTATTTTGTTCTAGGCCTTGGAAAATGGTTTAATGCATAACTAATTATTGGTTAGTGCTAAAAATATGAATCCAGTTGGGTTAGCTTTGTTTTGACCTGCTCTGTATAGGAAAAATATTGGTTGGCATGTACCCCTGTTTTGCAGAGCAGTTTGCTAAATAAGTTGATTTTAGGCATTGTTTGATAATATATTTACCATGTTTTCTATACACATTCTTTTGGAGTGAAAATTGGAGCAGTGTATAGTGGTGCTATGATGATGTTAGGAAAATTTGTAAATCTGTTGTTTGATACTTTTCAAATGGATTTGTGAATTATCCATCTTTAAGCTTGGGTGGCTTGTTCTTTTGGTACAGGTAGTTGTACTTAGAATTTTAAGGTGAAATTTAAACTGGGGTCCATGTGAGCTATAAGTAGTCTACTGTAATTTTTATGGATTTTTCTGGGTACTTTTACTATGTGCTCATTCGTGCCTTTAAATGGTGGGATTAAATGAAAAGGGTGTTTTAATAAATGTTTTAAGATTTACCATCATGTTTTCTGGTGGTTATTTGTCATGCTTTAACTTTTGGTTAAGTTGAATGAGCTTAGTTTGCATGTGTAAACATGAGTAAATATTTAATTCTCCGATTTAAGCTTTTCTAGACAGTTTATAGCACTTTCAGTTTTGCGTGTTTTAGGTGATGTTTTCTGGCTTTATGGTCAATAGCAAAGTGGTAGATAATTTCATTATCTAGTTGCTGTTAAAATTTGAGAGCATTTGGTGGGGTATTTTAGGAGTTATGGTGTTATCTTGTGAGGTTCCAGAAAGGGGTCATTCTCTGGAATTTCTGGACAGATCTGGGAAATTTGTTTGTTTGACCTTTTTGAATTGTGAATCTGTCTATAATGTCTAAATAAGAGTTGTAGACAATTTCTTGAGCTTTCCAGAATGTCCTCATACATGTCCTTTGGAGCTTTAGAACTCCAGTTTGAGTTGTTTCTTTCAGCTGCTTTGTGTAGGACAGAAATCCTGAAATGTGTTTGCTTTGAATACTTGCCCTTGTGTGTGTGACTTATATCTTGTAGATGCTTTGCTAATTTATACACGTGATTAGGTGCAGGTTGTATGTCCTTAACTGATGATGAAAAGTTATACCTTGACTTGCTTGGTGAGTGTTCAATCTTGTTTAGAGAGGAGATATGCACCTACTCTGTAACTTAAAGTGATTTGAATAGAGTCATCACCTCAGCTGGAGGTTTAGTGTTGTTGCTGTTATTCACTCTCTTACTTGGTCATCATTTGCATCCTTTGTGCTCATTTATGCATTGCATTCAATAGGTTCGCCGAAGGGGGTAACGGTCTTGGAGTTCGGGGACCTGCAGCCGGAGCACCAGGAGGAGGAGCAGGGAGTAGCCGGCGAAAGCAACTCCGTCGGAGAAGAAGAACTAACTGAGTGCCCGAATCACGAGCCTGCTACTTTTTTGTGAAAGGCAAGCCCCGAGCATATTAAGTTCCCAAGTTTTATAAAATGCACTTGAGTACTTTATGTTGTTTATTGCATTAAGTTTAGGAGTTGGTTGAAGACGTTATTGCTTTTATCCTATCCTTGTCCAGTATATATTTTATATCCTGAATCCTATGTCTAGGTTAGGAGCGATGCAAATGCTTAGCCCTGTTTAGACCGGTAGAAGTCGGGTGATTTCCTGTCATCCGCGAGTTATAGGTGGTTACTCTCTGGTCACGGTTGGCTATATGTGCTATCGTGGAACATGAACCATGTGTTAATTTTGAAAGGAAGGCCGGGCGGCGGGGGCAAGTGGACCCCATGTCGTGCTGGTTAAGGACCGGAAGCGTCGTCCGTTCTTGGTCATGTTGAACGCAGCCCCTCACATAGCTGGCCAGACCCGAGCGTCTGACCGCGAAACTCGTTAGTTCAACTCAAGCCGGGAACGCGGGCGGCGGTTGGGCAATTCGCGGGATAGCGGCATACTAGACCAAGGGCAAGCATGTCTAACTGTCCCCAAGGTCGTCCTTGGGTTTGCATGACTTGAACATCCCGGCTATCCGACTTTCCGGTCTTGCCGACGTGATAACCGGGCCCGAGCCCGAGTTGTGCGAAGAAGAGTAACCTAAAGGCGACTACTCGATCCAGCCTGGGTGGTGTGTGTTGGGAATACCCCCTGAGCTCAGTTGGAATCGATTCGAATCGCCGTCTCTCCCGGATAGTGAGAACTTGACTATTGCCTCCGGCTTCGTAGATTTCACTAAATAATTATGGTTCAAAGGTTGATATTGATATTCATGAAAGCTGTACCAAAAATGGATATGTTTATTAATGTTTGTTATAATAAGTGTTTGTTTAGTACAGGACACACTTAGATGGGAGGTAAAATGAATTAAGCTGCTGCTAGTATATTTAATTATTCATTAAATATTGCTTATGCTTTTATGCAAAATGTGTCAAGCTAGCTCCACTTATATTTCAGCCTTGCATAATCCTTGGTGTCATTTTATTTCTGGTTTATGACGGGTAAGTCTAGCTGAGTACATCCTCGTACTCAGGGTTTATTCCCTCTTGTTGCAGATGATATGCTTTATACAGGCTACTGCTTGGTATGTCTTCACCCTGCTGGGGATGAGGACTAGATCTCGGGCAAAGATCATATCTTTTATCTTATCATGTGCTTTTGTGGGATGACTATGGAACTGGCATGTATCTGAACTAAGTGTGTGTTCTCGAATGGTTTTAAAACTATGTGGCTTTTATTACTGCAAACTGGTATTGTAATAACTAAGTACTTCTATGTATGTAACTTTGTGAACTCTGATGTAACGGATGGTGAATTATGTTAAGTCGCGCGTTCGGTCTTGGCTTGTATGTTTTGTTGGTTTGAAATCCTTCGAGATTTCCGGACTACCGGGATTATATGGGCTCAAGTGTGAAATTAATCACCTCGGTGAGAGTTTTATACTTGTGCTCTTATAATTTGGTCGGTTCTGTTACAGCTAGGCAGAAATAAAAGATATAATATGAATGTGAACTAAATAGGTTCTGCAAGTGGACAGATAATTATACCGTTGTAGCATTTTACCTAGGGAGTTCTACCAGGTTATCGATTTATATTTATACCATTGGGAAGGTCTATATGTAGGACTTATAACTATAACTTACACTATTAATGTGAAAGATAAACCATAACTAGAATCCTACTCATAACAGGGATAAGTCACGTGATAAAAGATATATAATAGATAATAATGATCAGTCATCATAAATAGATAATCATCGAGCTCTTCTAGTCATAGTAATAGCTAGCCAATGGATAAACTCAAGAATAAATACTAAGGTAATTCAATAACTACGTCAATGAATAACTCTAATTAGTGCAATTACATCTAGCAATCATTGTTAAGTTAATCCTACATCAAAATCACATGTAAAGAGGCATCAACTAATGAGGGTATTAAGACACAAGGGTCACCTCCTTCGCGACCGTGCCCATGCTAGTCCTACGTACGGAGGGTGGACTACAGAGGAACCAACGCAGCTGTCACCTCGCGGACTACCACACGTCCCCGCACGTCGGGGGTGCACTCGCAGATAAACAAGATATCTAGACACCACGTCTACATATTGTCTACCATCTACCCAATGGCCGCTTGGGTAAACGCTATACTGAGCAATTACATGAATTCAATAAGATCAAACCAACTATCCTAGACATATAATCAAAGTAGACAATGACTATTGCAATTAAGAATATATAAGAGATTAAGAACAATGTTGCCTGAATCATAATATTGAATACAATAAGAGCAAAGTACTAGAACTATACCGAACTCCGCTCCTCCGCATGACGCCAAGGGCTCCGGATCCCGAAGAACTAGAACTCCTCTACATCTAATCTAACTAGGCTAAAGCTATGAACTAGAGAGGCTCTGATGAACTAGAGAAGGCTCTTGATGGATTGATCTCCAAATGACTTGATGCCTCCAGGGAGGGGGGCTGCCCCTTTATTTATAGCCCGGTGGGATCGACGTGCGCCGCAGGATCAAACCGATGTAACCAATGGCTGAGATGCATCAGGAGAGGCGGTGGAGGAAGCTTCCAGAAGGGGGAGGCAAACCCTAGCAGCAGGGGGCCGGCCGGCCCCACCTGGCAGGGTCTTGGCCTCCAGTTGCTTCCAGTGTCTTCTGGATCCATCCCACGTCCCGATTGTGATATTTCCATGGCGGATAAGTTTCGTGGTAAATATGCACTTGAATCCCTCTTTTAAGCTTTTCTAGAAAAGTCCCTAGAAAATACAAAATATGCAAAACTCATGGAAATTGTCAGTTAAAACTCTAGACTAGTGTGTAATCATGTATCCTTTTCATGTCTAAAGTTCTAATAAAAGTTGATGTTAACCAGCATCAACAATAACGCCCCAGAGAAGATCAATACTATTATCAAATCCACTTTACAGAAGCAAGGATGGAGTCAACCTCAAGGTAAGTATCAAGGTAATAGTTACAACCAAAAGCAACCACCCTTGAGAGAGTTAATATTGGAACAAAGCTAGAATTAATGAGAACATTCATAAAAAGCTTGCTTTCAATGATGCAATTTTAGGAGGAATAAACTCTAAATTAGATAATTTTTCTTCTACTGTTAAAGAACAAATAGCATTTAATAAGAAGATAGAATTACAAATAGCCCATTTGGCTTCTACTTTGTCTGCTACCACTAACCCTGAGCAGGTAAAAGGAATATCTACTAGAGGAGGTAAGTCAACACGTGATCCACCTTACCCAAAAGGGGTAAGGAGGCCACCACAATTAGAGCAGGTAGAAGAAGAAGTAGAGAGAGATAATACAGAAGAAGAAGTTATACCACAAGATTTACCACAAGACCCAGAGTTACGCCAAGACTTTTATGACATAAATCTCCTATCGTTTCCATGTAGAAATAGAAGGACCAAAATAGATGAACAATTCGGTAAGTTTGTAGAGGTAATTCAGAAATTATATGTCAACATTCCGTTGCTAGATGCCATGCAGGTGCCTACATACGCAAAATACTTACGGGATATCCTCAACAACAAAAGACCACTGCCTTCTAGGGAAGTCATTAAGCTTACAGAAGAGTGTAGTGCGGCGATTCTGAATTCTCTTCCTATCAAGAAGAAGGATCCAGGATGTCCTACTATTGATTGCTCAATTGGAGATCAAAACTTTGAGAATGCCTTATGTGATCTTGGAGCTAGCGTTAGTGTTATGCCCAAGAAGGTCTTTGACAAGCTCAATTACTCTACGCTTACACCCACTTCGATGTGTTTGCAACTAGCCGACCAATCAATTCGTTATCCCACAGGGATTGCGGAAAACATTCTGGTAAGAATTCGAGACTTTTTCATTCCTGTAGATTTTGTAGTACTTGATATGCAGGAAGTGATGAAGACACCACTTATCCTCGGGAGACCATTCCAAAACACTGCAAATGCACACATTGATGTTGGAGCTGGAGAAATTAAATTCACTATTAATGGGAAAGAAGAACGATTTGTATTCAAGCCACAACCAGAGCAATGTCAGATATTGGAGTGTCATGAGAAGCTAGAATCAAGGTCATCATCTCCAGACCCGGAGATCAAGCATGAAGAATAATCAAATTGAAGAAGTCCGATTTGGTGGACTTAAAACCCCGAACCTTCACCGGGAGGTAACTCGGTAGTTATCGGTCATTTAAATTTTCGCATATTTACTTTCTTAGCTTTTGCATTACTAAAAAGAAATAATAAAAAATAATCATGGCATAAGCACTGAGTAATTAATGCTTACGGGGGAGTAAAACCCCGTCGGTAATTTTACTCCGGAAAACGTAAAAAATGCAAAAACACTGTCATTAGAATTCTTATTTTCCATAGATTCATAAAAGAAATTTAGTTTTTCATTCTTGTGTCATTATACGGTATAAATACGGGAGACATATGGGACCCACACCCATCACCTCACATCACACCCACCATTATTCACCACCATCCAAAGGAGAAAAGCATTCACATGCATGTACTGTAATTCCAAACAACCTGCCGACGAAGAGCATCCAAAGGGGCAGCATCTGTAGCAATGTCGACACCAGAGAAAGGAGAAAGGAAATGGCCAAGGTGTGGGGCCGGCCGGCCCCACCACTTATGCCGGCCGGCACCCCTCTTCTTCCTCTCCCTCTCTCTCTTCACTCATTCATTCCTCTGCCATTCTCGAGTCCAGAGAGCTCTGCTCCCCTCTGTTCTTCATTACGAAGAACACAACTCACCAAAAATCCCACTAGTTGCTCAAGGAAAATCTAGAAAAAATTAAAAGAGAAGGAGATTAGAGCTTTGCTCAAAGTTTCATCCAAGGGAAGTGATCTCTCATCCTCTTTAATCCTTTTCCACTAGTTGTTCTTGTTTGTTCCTATTTTTGTTCTTTAAGATGAGTAAGAGACTCAAGAGTGCAGCAAAGAGCCTTGGAAGGGCACTCTCCTTCCACTCAACCCGGAGTCAAACTTCATCACGTGCACCTTCACAAGCCGATTCCGAGATGGAGGTAGACGCACCATCACCCGCTGTCCATGAATCATCATCCCAAGGTGAGCCACCAAGGTATATCCTTACGGACGACTCTCAAATTATTTTACTCACTAGAACCGAGAAGGGAGTATTTAATTCCATTAAAGACAAGGAGTTTTTCCATACACCGGTGTTTGATAATGCACTACTCGTAGCAACCGGTATGGACACTGAGTTTGAACTAGTCTTTAGAATTATGGGATGGGAAAATGCTTGCGTTATTACTGAAGAAGGTAGTAAACTGCTCACCATAGAATTCTTGAGTACTTTAGAACTAGGATCGGATGAAGTATCATTTAGGCTTTTTAACCAAGAGTTCACTGTCACATGGAAGAACCTTAGTACCATGCTAGGTTTTTCATCCGGGTGCCCATAGATATTGATGATATTCTAAGAGATTTTGACAGAACACAAGTATGGGAGAGTATTTCGGAAAAGGTTTTGTCATAAACCCACCACTGAGGAGATACATCACCCTACTTTAAGGTTTATGCATAAATGGCTAGCTGTCACTTTCTTTTCTAGGGAAGAATTAGGCACTGTTAGAATTGAGGAGCTGAAATTACTTTATGCCATGATTAAAAAGAGAAGTGTTTCACCTGTTAAATACATGCTAAAATATTGGACTCACGTGCCGGCCATGAAAAAGTGTGGTGTTACATTTACTTCCTGGATTACTCGTATTGCTTCAAGGTTAGGGATGTTAGAAAATGTCATTCTCACATATATTCCTGTACCTCAAAGAATAATTGGATATGACTTCTTTAAGCAGGCTCATATACTCAAAACAAAAGATAATAGAATTTATATGGTTTATAAGAATTTTGTGAATGAGTATGAACTGCCAAATAGAGAACTTGGTCTCTGTCGACGATATCTGGTCGGCAGCCTACCAAGGGGTTACCCAAGGTAGTAGATGAGATGATGGTGGTGGGGTGCGCGAGATCAAGAACGAGATGGTAACCCAAACACAAGCACAGAGACACAAGATTTATACAGGTTCCGGCCGTCAGTGTGACGTAATACCGTACATCCTGTGTTCTATGATGTATTCGCGTTGATTATGGGGGCACCCCCCTCCCCCCCTTATATAGTCCGGAGGGCGGGGTTACAAGTAAAGTACTCGAGTTGGTACTATTTAGATTACAACATTTGTCATATCCTATGGGCCGGACCGCTGATGATGCGGCCCATATAACATGATGAGGGTACCCGGGGGTTATACCCCCACAGCTAGTCCCCTCGAAGCCTTGTATCCTTTGAGCAATGCCGTCTTGAATCGATCCAGTAGCTGAACCCTCGGCCGAGCAGTTGGAGCGAAGAATCCGACCAGTTTAACCGATCGGCAATGGAGTCCCGGCGCTGGTCGGCGATGAAGTCGTCTTGCACTGGGTCGGCGATGAAGCTCGAGCAAGCAAGGTCGGGTCGGCGATAAAGTCCAAGCGTGAGCTAGTCGGCCGATCTCGGACTTATTCAGGCTAGGCTTGCAAAAAGGATGCAAGGGGCTCAAAATTAAATTTGAGATTTCTTCATGTCTAGAGACGTGTACACCCGGCAAGTCACCGTAAGGTGACGTGTACACCAGAAGTCCCGAGCCTCTTTGGAAGATAGCGGAGCATCTTGTAGCAGGGTCAAAGAATAGAAGATTTCCAATATCCAGGCGAATAGTCAGTCCCGGCTTTAGCTGTCATGTGTGTATCAAGGCCCCCGATGTGCTGCCCAGGATCAGCACCCTGAACCGAACAACATTGAGTAACCTGATAGCACACTAGCGTCGCTAGTGACACTTGTATGAAGCGACGATGAGCGGCGATCGGCGATGAACTCCAAGCGGAGATGAACGGCGAGTGGCGATCGGCGTTGAGCGGAGACGGACGGCGAGTGGCGATTTGCGGTGAGCGTCGAGCGGAGACGAACGGTGATCGGCGAGTGGCGATGAACGCCTAGTGGTGAGCGGCGACAAACGGCGATCGGCGATGGGCGCTGAGCGGAGATGAACGGCGATCAACGATGGACGCCGAGTGGAGACAAACGGTGAGGGATGAGTGGTCCGAGCAACTGGTCGGTGAGTGGCGATGAGAGCCGAGTGGTTGGAGCAACTGGTTGACGATGAAATCTGAGCGGCGAGTAGTCCAACCAACTGGTCGGCTGTGAAATCCGAGCGCCAGGTGGTGCAACCACCTGGTTGGCGATAGTCCTCATGTCCTTCTAGCCTGATCTAGTCCCCGAGCGTAGAGAATAAGCTCGATGACCGAACCAGGCCCCTGCAATGAATATGGAGAACCGGTAGTACATGATGTAAAAATAAATATAAAATTTGGCGAGAATCAGCATTAATGATATTAGCGATATTATATTCGTTTTCGGCAAAAAATTATTGATACGAGTAGAGTACGACCAGTTGGTTCTTTATTGCATTATTACCAGCTCCGACTAGCCCGTAGCCCATAGCGCTTAGCGTGGAAGTTGTATGCACGCGTAGGGATACAGGCGTCGCCGGAGAGCCGCTGTCTGACCGACCCTTAACGCAGAGCGCGGAGCTGCATGCACGTCTTCGGGATTAAGTCAGGAGCAGGACCGTCTCTGGACAATGCAAATCAGAACGTGGCTGGTCGGCAACCCGAACAGTGAAAACATAAGTAGTGCCCTGCAGCGTAGCTTTGTATCTTGTTACCCAGCCCCAGCTATCTCATACCCCCCCATAGCGGGAGGAGCTCATGCCTCGTATACGCGTAGGAGCACAAGAGTCGCCGAGGAACCGCTGCTGACTGACCATAACGTAGAGCGCGGAGCTGCATGCACGTGTAGGTCGAGGTCGACGCCAGGGTCGTTTCTGGATAACTCGAATAAAAGCGTAGCTGGCGGCTGGTCGGCGGATAAAAAATCATTGTGTATATGAATTGATATGGAGGAAAACGGGTGGAGAAATATATGGAGATATATACAGACCGGGGAATATTTAGAAAATATATTAAAATTATGACTTAGCTTGTCAGTGGAGACGCCGAGCAGAGGAGTTGACATGTCGAGTGGAGAAGTCGACGTCCGAGCGGAGTAATGGGTAGATCGATCGGAGTAGTCAGCGGCCGAGCGAAGAAGTCGGTGGATCGAACGGAGTAGTAGACGCATCGCATGGAGTGGTCGGCGGCACAGTGGAGGAATCCGTACATCAACCGGAGGGATCGGCGCGTTGCGTGGAGCAGTCGATCGGCGACTGAACGGAGAAATCAGCGAGCCGAGCAGAGTAGTCGGCGCACTGCGTGGAGAGATCGGCGGCCGAGCGGAGAACTCATGTGTTGCATGGCGAGATCGGCGGCAAGTGGAGAAGTTGCCGGCCGAGCGGAGAAGTCGGCATGTCGAATGGAGAAGTTTACGCCAAGCGGAGCATTCGGCAGACCGATTTTCGGCAGATCGATCTTCGGCAGATCGATCGGAGTAGTCGGCGGCCGAGCGAAGAAGTCGGTGTGTTGCGAAGTTGGAGTAAATGAGCATGTAGTGGCAACCGCAGGAGCAGTACCACCGGAGCGGCCATCGTCGTTGTTGGAGTACTTGTCACCATCGTTGGTTTGCATGTTGATCTGGACGGAAAATATAATCTTGATAGCCTGCATGACCTCCTTGCTAGCTTGTTGTTCAAAGAACACGCATGGTGCTATAGATCGCACGCGTGATGTAGTTGCTGTTGATCAGCGTCTAGTAGCAGATCGGATCGGCGTGGACCATGCTGGGACATAGAATGGCAAGTTGAAGCCGGCGTGTGTTACGACGTGCTGTTATCGTACCCACAGTACTAGACGGCGGCGAGGGAAAACGCGATCGGCGGTGGTTGGAGGTAATGTGCTGACGATCGGCGAGCTTTGCATCTCACGTTGAGTAGCCTAGAACAGATCGGATCTTGTTCGCTGGGCCACAGCAACTTGACGATGAGGACCGACGAGATCCGCGGCGAGTTGTCGACGAGGGCCGATGAGAACCGCGGTGAGAAACATGATCCCGGAATCTCGCGAGGAGACTCCAAGATCGGATCTTCCATCTCGTTCAGCGACGGATCAGGAGCACGCCCCTACCTGGCGCGCCAGCTGTCGACGATATCTGGTCGGCAGCCTACCAAGGGTTACCCAAGGTAGTAGATGAGATGATGGTGGTGGGGTGCGCGAGATCAAGAACGAGATGGTAACCCAAACACAAGCACGAGACACAAGATTTATACGAGGTTCCGGCCGTCGGTGTGACGTAATACCGTACATCCCGTGTTCTATGATGTATTCGCGTTGATTATGGGGGCACCCCCCGTCCCCCCCCTTATATAGTCCGGAGGGGCAGGGTTACAAGTAAAGTACTCGAGTTGGTACTATTTAGATTACAACATTTGTCATATCCTATGGGCCGGACCGCTGATGATGCGGCCCATATAACATGATGAGGGTACCCGGGGGTTATACCCCCACAGTCTCTACACAGTAGAGAGTTTTGTTTTTGACTTGCAGATAGGTAGGGCGACTGTTGGGAGAAGTCCCTCAGCACGCTTTGCTGGGACGCAGAGACCGAGCTATCATGGAGAAGATTCTACACCACAGGGACCAGCATACACTGCTTTCATGGGTTTTGATCAGCCACAGCCGTCACACCAGACTACTCAGCCATGGACACACCACTCCGCATGGGAGGGTTACACCTCTTATCAGGAGGGAGAGTCATCTTCAGGATGGGGACAATGGGAACAAGGTAATACCTCTTTTTCGCAGGAGACTGAGTACGAGAGAGGACGAGCATCCTTCTCTGCACGTCCACGCACAGACTTCAGCACCGGCGGCCCATTCGTATTCCATGCACCGCCAGAGGACGACTACTACCAGCCTCCAGAGCAGTACGGACGACCTCCAGCAACATATGGTGGAGCCCCTCCTTTTGATCAGTTTGGCCAGCAGCTGACTAGCTTGGGGAGGGTCGGCATAGGATTCGAGACCACACTAGATCACACGGTGGGCGTGGCAACATCGGATGGATAACAGGGGTGAACACACTTTGCAGCGATCTCACGATCGTGGACAGAGGCCCTTGCACTTTTGCTTGAGTTTAGGACTCGAGTATCCACCACCATCACCGGAGCAGTGAGATAGCTTGGGGGAGGACCCCCGCAAGGTGAGTACACTTCGCCTTTGTATATATTTATCCTTTATTTTCAGCATTTACTTTCCTGTTTTTAAGTTCTTAATTTTTTTTGCAAAACCAGGAAAATCAAATAAAAATATCTTTGTTGCTTTCTTTAATTTTTTGCAATTTAATTCATGCATGATAAAAATAAAAACCCAAAAATAGAGTGTGTAAAAAGGTTTTAATTTTCAGTTGATAGTAGAACTTGAAGGCTAGACTTTTCTGAGTAATAAAAATATCAAATATGATTTCCTTCACATGCTTAGTATTTAAATCAAGATTCTCCTACAGATTGAATGAAGTTGTCCTTATATGAAAATTTATTCTGAATCTTGATATCTGTGGGTAGCATATTCTTGACCCTAAGTCTAGATAATTGTTGGACATGATAGAGAAGGTCTAAGCTGATGTTTATCTTACTCTAAAAAAAGCTAAAATTCTAGAGATTTACTTTTTAAAAAATGCAAAATGTTACATGATGAGCTCTTGTATGACAATGTTAAATTCCTACCAGAGCCATAATGAATATTTAGGCTAGGAAGCTTTCTACATGATACTGCTTTTTATTTCATTGAGTTTGATCAACCTTTGTGATCCTAATGAGAGACTTGTCATGCTTTTAAAATCAAGATTCACTTGTACTCCACTTATATATATGCACTACTCTACACTGGAGTAGGCGCAACAACATGCCATTCCACTCTTGTCGGAAAAATGTTTTACTCCTACATTGGAAGAAAACACCAAAAAATATTCCATTAGGATAGCCACCAAATAAATGCTCAAAATATCTTGTTGTTATTGTCTCTCAGTTTTATAGGCCAAAAAGAAAGTTTTGTGAGCTATGCAAAAAAAAAAATGGACAAGTGCTAAAAAAAGAGAGAGAAGGAAAAAGATAGCTCACAATTCTTGGCAATATTTCTGCATTTCAAAAGAGAGATAAGGATGAGCATAGTAAAATTAGGATTATTAGTTTCCACCAAATATCCACCATATTCCACACACAAGCACATTGTGATTTGATTGTATGACCTGTTTCTCTCTGGATCCATAGTTTGATTTTACAATACATGTTTTGCAAGTAAGTTATCCATAATATTTTCATACCTATGAACTCCATATAGACCCTTAGAATTAGGTTGAGAAAGGCATACGCTTTATTGCCTAGGTGAGGAACCAAAAATACTACATATATGAGAGACTTGAGAGTGTCATACAAAGTATCTCTGAGTTTTATTTCTAAAAATCCATAAAAACTCTAGAAGATTGGTTAAATAGAAGAGTTTGAGACATAGTGCTTGACTTGATCTGTCTGTTTTCCAATTACTCATGGCCCAAGATGAAAGATGTTAAGCTCCATGGTTGAGAGGAATAAGAGTAAGTTTAAAAATGAGGCTAATGAATTTCAACCTGGAGAAGAATTTTAATTTAAATGCTTGAGTATTTGTTGGAAGTTATCAAATAAATATGAGAAACCTTAAGTATTAATTTTTCCTATCATTTCAAAGTTAGCTTTGCTAGGAACTAGCAAAGGTTTAGCTTGGGGGAGCTTATTGATTGGTACATAATCGTTGACGGTCGTTAACGTCAACTTTTACTAGCACTTTAAACTCGAAGGAGAACATGAAAACACACTAGTCTTGGGTTTTAACTGACAATTTCCACGAGTTTTGGTGATTTGTAAAATTTCTAGGGAATTTTCTAGAAGACAAAAAGAGGGATTTAAGTGCAAATTTACCACGAAACTTAACCGTGACGCAACTACACCGCCAATAGGATCAAGAAGGTTCGAGAAGACACCCGAAGCGGCCCAGGGGCCCTTGTGGAGCCAGTGGGCCGGCCGGCCCCACCACAGGGCCGGTCGGCGCCCTAATTCCCACCGATGGCCGCCGCCTTAGGAGTCTTCCTCCCACGGTTCCTTGGAAGCCAATCAAAGCATCCCTACGCCGATTTTAGGTCGGTTTGATCCGACGGTGCACATGAGATGAAGACGCGGATCGCCGACGTGGCGGTTCCTTGCCCCCTACTCCACCTCGGCCTATATAATGACGCCCCAAGGCCCCTCCTAGAGGCATTCTACACCCAGGTGCTTCATATTCTCTACATAATTAGGGTTAGGGTCCCTCTAGTTGATCTAGTTCTAGTTCATCTAGATCTAGTTCATCTAGATGTAGCAATTAGGAGAGACTAGTTCTTCTAGATCTAGTCTTGTTTAGAGATTAGAGAGATTGAGTTGAGGAGTAGAGATTCTGGAGGAGTTCCGGCATGTCGGCGCTTCTTCGTGGGCAGTATTCTTACGGATTCACTCCCTCGCCGGGAGCTGCGTTACGAGGTACTTTTGTATTTACCATTCCGATTTAAGTAAGCAACTTGTTCTTATTCGTTCTTAGGTTCACATCTCATATTGAGGGCTTTGATCTTGGTCATTACTTGGTTGAAGTAGTATTTCGTAGTGTAGGCGTGGTGCCTAGGCTAGATTTACTTGTGAATGTCCCCTGGATCGGCCGGATAGTGGTAGCTCGTGTAGGTGATTTATAGCTACGTTGGAATCCTCTGTAGTCCACTTCCGTTGATAGGACTGATAGGCTTATAGGTGTCTGGTAGGAAGATTACTCTGTTTCTTCTCCTATTCAGGTCACTTGTCCGATAAGACGATATTATACAAAGTTTACCGGAGTCAGAACTAGAGTACATTAGCTATTTTCTTTTTCTTGATATGATCTAGCCTAATTGTAGGGTTAAGTTTATAGACGTTGTCATCATCACAAGCTGTTCCTCGTGGATACGATATTTAAAACCTCCGGGTAAAATGTGACACCGGTATGATATCTCGTAAACTTTGCGCGGATAATCCTACTTAAAACTTATTTAATGGAGTGCGGTTAAAAATACCGGCACAATTTCCACGAGTTTTGATGATTTCACATTTTCGCAGATTATTCCAGAAAAGAGAAATTGGAGGATTTAATTGCAAGATTTACACAAAACTTAACCGCGACGAAAATATCATCATCGGACTCGGGAAGGATCCGAGAAGACACCAGAACGAAGCAAAGAAGCGGAGCCCACCTGGTGGGGCCGCCGGCCCCACTGGCCAGGCCGGTCGGCCTCCCCCTTCCACGGCCTTCCACGAGCTTCTGGAGTATTCCTCCACCGCATTTGAGGATCAATCTTGGCCCTACGTGAAGTCGGTTTGATCCAACATTTACGGCCATCGTTTCCTCCACCGGGCTATAAATATGTGCCTGCACCCCCCCAGGAGCAATTAGGGTTTTGCCTCAATTCATTTGTCAAGATTAGACCAGAAGCTAAGGTTTCCAGAGATTAGAATTAGAGCTCCAGTTCTTCAAGTTCAAGATTAGGTTTAGCTAGCAAGGTTCAAGTAGAGTTGGGCGCTTCGCTCGGAGCTTCGATCTGCAAATCAAGAGATTGGTAATTTGTATCTTGTTTATGACTTTGTTCTTAATTATTATATTGCTACTTATTAAGTTCTTAGTTTGCTCTAGTTGCATTCTTGATATAGTTATGATTGGTGATGATTATAGTCATATGTTCGTAAAGCGCCTAATTCAATACTCAAGTGGGTTAGGTGGTATGTATTATGTAAGCGTGGTGCTTAGATATCATATATACCTACGATTGCATCCTGATGTGCTGTGTAGTGTGGTAGATCGTAGGCGTACAGGCCTATTGAGTCCTCTGTATTTCACCCCTCGCATATAGGCTAGTAGAGCGCGGTCGTGAAAGAGGTGACTTATGTCTCAATATTCTCCCTAGTTGATGCTCCTTATGCTGTTTTTAAAGAGTTGGTTATGCTATAGATGAAAGTTTGTATATTGGTGTAATCTGTAGACTTATTATTTAGGGATAATCTAGAAGTTCCTTACTTTAGCCGAATCTCCTGTCTAACCAAATCATATTAGTTGAGTCTTTAATCTCTGTCTCTGGGAAGTCCTGTTATTTCATGTTTATCTTTATCTTTATTATTTATCTTGACTCACCCTGCTAAAAGCATTAGTAAGGTTGATCACTATAGGTTTGCACATTTAAGTCATAGTCATAATTTCTTTTTATCCTCTTCTAGATAGATCCAACGCATTAAATGAGTTTTCCTTTTGGCTTAAAACAAATCAACGATACTTGGAAATCTTACCAGGTAAAATGCTACAACAGGAGAATTATCTGTACGCTTGCGGATATATTCTATAGCATTATTTTAGGGTAGACAAGTGTAGATTATTTTTCAGCATTTTTGGCATCATGTTACGGATGACAACTTAACGCGAAGTGATGTTAGAAATGTCAACAAGCATTTCTGGCGCCGTTGCCGGGGAGATCAACATTTATTTGCCAGGATAATTTCATTATGGGTATTCAATCTTTTAAAGAAAATATTTTTTTTCAAAAGGAAGAGTAATATGGCTATAGGCATAAATACTTATAGGTAGATCAACACCTTTTGCTTTTAGCAGGCTTACCCTTGTTTGTCTTTGTTATTATTTTATGCAGGATAAGTGCAGGATTGGTTGTGTGCTATCAACTCAGAGCAACCAAGACCCTAAAGAAGCTAGAAACTAGTTGAGAAGCTATGGCTGAGAGGATGTTG
This sequence comes from Chrysopogon serrulatus, assembly GCA_015844335.1. NCBI lineage: Eukaryota > Viridiplantae > Streptophyta > Magnoliopsida > Poales > Poaceae > Chrysopogon > Chrysopogon serrulatus. The sequence continues at coordinate 2,095 of JADLZL010004770.1, read as the reverse complement.
CGTGAATTCTCTGCTCCAAGCACTGAGAATATTCGCGTTGGACCAACTCTCAATATTGGAGAACATGATTATGAACTTAAACCAAGCCTCATCAACATGGTGCAAGCTATCACATTCAATGGAAAGAAGGATGAAAATGCTAGTGCTCATTTACAGAATTTTCTGGAGATTTGTAGCACCATCAACATCAAGAACATATCTCAAGACGTTGTGCTACTTTGTTTGTTTCTATTCTCATTGGAAGGAAGGCGAAGCAATGGTTCTATCAAATTAAAGATCAGATTGAGACATGGGAAGGCGAAAAGTTTTTTCCAGTAGACAAGACCAATGTACTATGAGGGAAGATATCAGAATTCTGTCAGCAGAAAGGTGAACCAATTCCAGAAGTTTGGGAACGTTTTCAAGATTATATCTCAGATTGCCCACATCATGGAATAGAAGAATGGTTACTCATGCAAACATTTTATCACGGATTAATACCAAAGTCACGTAAACAACTTGATGCCACTGTTGAAGGATCATTTATATCACTCACTCCTAGAAGGCCAGAAGTCTTATGGATAAGATAGCAAAAAACCAAAGTTGGACATATAATAGCCAAACTTATCATAAGAGTGAAGAAGTTTCAAAGGAGGTGTGTGCACTATCAACCAAGATGGATGTACTACTGAATTGGCTACAGCAAAGAGCTAACTATAAAAGAGATCAACAAGCTTGCGGATATATTCTATAGCATTATTTTAGGGTAGACAAATGTAGATTATTTTCTAGCATTTTTGGCATCATGTTAGGGATGACAGCTTAACGCTAAGTGATGTTAGAAATTTCAACAGCTGTCGTTCATCCCACCGGGCTATATAAGCAGAGCCAGACCTCCCCCTGAAAACCCTAGAATTTATTCAATTCCTCATTCAAGTCATTCAAGTTGAGCCAGTTGAAGAAGTCATCTGGAGCTTCAAGTTCTAGTTTCTCATAGTCTTCTAGTTCATAGTTTAGCATAGTTAGATCTAGATTAGAGGAAGTCAAGGCGTGTTAATCAGTCTTGGATTCGGAACTTGTCAAGAAGAGAAGAGTCTGCACAGTTCTTAAGCTTTTCTTTTCTTATTGTATTATCTGCGTTAGTATGATATTTACTAGCAACATTGTTCTTCATCTTAGTTTAATTATTATATTTATTGTCTACTTCAATACATCTAGTCTAGTTGGTTTGCTATTATATTCATGCACTGGTTCGTATAGCGCTCATCTAGTTGATCATATGGTGAGTGGTAGGCAATATGTAGACATGGTGTCTAGATGCTTTGCTTATCTGTGGATATCCCCAGTTGTGCCGGGTAGTGAGGTAGATCGTGGGTGTGACAGACCCATTGAGTCCTTTGTAGGCCTTCCCCCATACGGTGGATTGGTAGAGTGAGATTGTCAGGTTGAGAGGAGGTTCCTGTACTCATCTTTTCCTGTACATTGCTCCGATGTGTTTGGGAACTATAGTAGTATAACTTGACAATGATTTCTAGATGTACTTGCACTAGTTGATATAGCTTTGACATGTAGTTAAATACATAGGAGTGATTTCTCTATTAATTGATTAGACAACATGACATGATTAGAGTGCTATGATGGATTAGTATCATTAGGAGATGACCCGATTAATGGCTCGTTATTATTATCTTTATTATCTTATCTTGTGACTTACCCCCGTTATGAGTAGAGTGAATGACATTGGTTACATCGTCTATTCAATGCATATATATATACATGTTATCAATACTATGAAGTAGTTTCTTAGCAATGCCTTCCCAAAGGTAGAATATAAATGACAACCCGGGTAATACTCTAGGTAAAATGCTACAATGGTATAATTATCTGTCCTCTTGCAGAATTATTCTTAGTTTATATTCATCTTTATTTATTTCTGTCTAGTCACATAAAATGATAAGATTTAGTACCAGAGTTTATTCCTAACTTTACAATTGGGGATGACAACCTAGTTTCACAGTTAGGAGTAAGGGTCAAGAGGCTAGTGGCTAGTTGCTAAAGACAAGTTAATTAGTACCAACATTTCTAGTGTCATTGCGTGGGATAGAGATTTGGGTTT
>JADLZL010004769.1:0-146634 GCA_015844335.1 Chrysopogon serrulatus | reverse complement strand
GATAGGTAATTGCCAGGTATCAATTGTTAATTTTTTCTTGGCCACTTGGTTAGTGCTCATAAATGAATCCTTCTCAATTACATATGTATCTAGTTCTCAATAAAATTCTGAATCTGCAAGGTCCACAAAAATGTCAGATCCCATTATTATCATCATATAAAACTCCATGCTTGACACAGTAAAAAAATGTATTTTAAAATTCTTGAAAATATAACTATCTCGTATGGAATACAAAACTTGTATCAAGATGCTATTCTTGATAGAATTTTGTTGATTTTTTTTCCAAGTCCACTCCGGTGAAAATCCTATAGGACACATTTTTATATGTAGCAGTGCTCAGTTTCAGGTCGTAATTCATTGCACCAGTTCTGTATTCAACCTGTCTCTCTCCACCTGCCTGTATTTTGTTCTGTTGCACAATTTCCTTACAACCTTGTACCGTCACACAGACAAGCAATAGACCTTGTATCCATCTACAAGACATGTGTGCAGACAATGTTCTCAGCCTTCCTTTCTCACTCCACACAGGCCAATTGCACACTTCCGGCACAATGACGAACAGCTGTGATAGCGGCAACGTCCCATGCTACCACCAGAAATTCCATGGCCCAAATAAAGTCTATTGTTCAAAAAGAAAAAGAATCACAAAATCTAATACATTATAATTGTGAAAATGATGTTCAACATGTTCCCAATGCTAGATAGGTAGAACATCTCGATTTCTCCTTGTATTTTTGCTAGCAGTGCTGCAGGTCCATGGGAGCCATCCCTGGAGTGCAACCACAGAACTCGCTACTGGATATCTGATTGATAGCACTATGGACATTGCTCCCGGGGGGGTATTGTTCTAGAAGTTAGCAAAATTCATCTGGTCATTCCCTCCCAGTTTTAGCAGGAAGGACTGGTCATCCTGATTATGTGGACAGGTAGCTATGGCCACCTATTCCTTGTTGCTAGAACTGGGAGGGGGTAACGAGGACAATGGCAGTTGTGCCATGATCCAGGACATTGCAATGGGGATGTCATGATCGCAGGTAATAATTTCTAACAGCAGGCTGACAGTTCACTCTGTTGCGAGAAGAGCGTGGCATTGGCAGCCATCCTGACAGTGACAGAAGCTACACCACTGGTGGCTGATGTGGAAGATACAGATCATTGAGGGTGCTAAAGGACCACATACAAGGAATATGTTGCAGTAAGCTTAATTTAATTCTTGCTTGTTTGAGGAATTTGTTAGGAGCAACGTTTCTATATGATGGTTTGAACTGATCATTTGTTTAGTCATAAATGGTCCTGGAAAATTCAGCAGGTGAGTATTTAAGACAAATACTAGAAACTGTGTAATAACTGGCAGCATGAATAATCACCATAGAAAGAAACTGCCGTAGGTATTATTATAGAGCTGTTATTCTATCTCTAAAGTTTTCTGCAGGAGAAGATACTGAATAATTTACCTTTTTGTGCAAGTTAGTTTTCTAAGCTAATGCTCGAGGACACTGGTTTTAGCACTGTTTTGTTTCGTCTTCACAGGAGCTCCTCTTTTGCCTTTTGAGAGTTTACAACCCTCCTGTGGGTTTGGTGGATAACTTTTGTCAAGAAGTCAAAGTCTCGTCAGTGGTAGGAAATTTTTCTTTCCTTAGCTTGTTTATTAGATATTTTGACTTTCTGAGATTGTTTTTCCAATTTTCTTCCAATTTTAATTCTCTTATTGCCATAAAAATGTTTAAAGGCATAGTGCTCTTATCTTACCCTGCTGTTTGTATTCCTCAGGTGCTGGGTGGGGTTTTTCGCTCTTAGGTAGCGTGATCATTTGACTTTACGCTTTTGTATCTTTGCTTAATGCTGTTTCCCTTGCTTTACTAATTTATACATGTTTCAGTTTTCATCTGTTGCAGGTGCAGTGTTCTAATGTCTGTGCATAATGTTTTTCTCTTCTGAATTGCAGCTCGTATGTGCATCTCACAGAACTACTTTAAATGCAGCATGCCCCTCCTCCCAACCAAATGGGAGTAAGATATCCTCGTATCTTTCTTTTCCTGCTATTGCTTTATGGAGCTAGTGCTGTTTTGAAGGATCCAGTACAGAAATGGCAGTAAATGCTAACAGCTAACGTGTTATATTTCTGTACAAAGTTATTTGATTGAACATATCCTATGTAATCGATGCATTGCAATACGCGATAGGTGCTCCTCCATTGGTCATAGCTCGTGGTGGGTATTCTGGGCTGTTCCCTGATTCATGTCATTTAGGGTACCAGTTTGCCCTGTCGCATAGTCTGCCTGAAGTTGTTCTTTTCTGTGATTTACAACTTTCAAGTGACAATGTTGGATTCTGCAAGACTGGCTTGGCACTTGACAATTCAACGCTAATAGCTAAGGTCTTCCCTAAGAAGGACAAGACATACAAAGTGAATGGAGACAATCTGCGTGGATGATTTTCAGTCGACTTCACTTCAACCAGCTAATGGACAATGTCACATGTAAGTAAAAATAACTCGAGTAACTTTTCTAGAAGCTTGTGGTGTTCTATTTTTTTGTATGCTTGAAGATTTTCATGAAAAAAAAAGAAATTAATTGTTTGAATTTCTTTGCCTTATGAAGTACCTATAAGGTTTGATTGGGATTATGATTAGGTTCTAATTGTGAAACTTCTCTTCTAATCTACAAAGAGTATTGACTTAGTATGTCATGCTCTGACCATCCTGTAGTGATCCAGAGTGTTCTGTCTCGCCCAAGCGTATTTGATGGCACCATTGGGAATTAGCCTTGTTGATGATGTTGTAGAACTCCACCCTCCTCAACTTTGGATTAATGTACAGGTAAACATGATTTCACCGCTAGCTGTATAGTTCTTCCCCTGGATTTGGAATGTTGGTTCCACACTCATCCATATTTTCCTCCTATCGAACTATACTCCTCACCTGAAGTTGGATTCTTGAAAAGCCTTGGTGGGAAGCTCGGGAAAAGCAGTGTGAAACTCATTTTTCGGTTTCTTGATCAACAACTCATTGAGCCTTCCACAAAACCACCATATGGAGCCATTCTGAAGGATTTGAAATCTGTCAAGGCTTTTGCCTCAGGAATTCTCGTCCCTAAGACTTACATTTGGCCTGTGGACAAGGATCATCACTTGCAGCCTGCTACTACATTGGTGAAAGACACCCATGGCCTAGACTTGGAGGTCTATGCATTTAAGTTTGCCAATGATTTAATTTCAAGTTACAACTACAACTATGATCCTAGTGCTGAGTACTTGCAGTTTATTGATAGTTCTGGCTTCCCTGTTGGTGGTGTCCTCACTGACTGAGGATCCATCCACAGCTTCAGCAGCCATTGGCAAGAACCACTGGACATTGAATAAGTTAAACTGTTGTTCAAAAGTAGTTCAGTGTAGACAATTACATTGCTGAAGACTAAATTATGTCATAAGAGTAGGAAGTATGGTTTGTGATCACTCTATGCCCGAGAAGTTACAATTTGTGATCACTTCATGCTCGAGAAGTTACAATGATTCTTATGACCTGACCTGACCATTGAAAATAATGAATATCTTGATTCTATCATGCACTCAATAATCTCTGTGGGTTCTTTGTCTTTCCTATTGTAGCTTGCTTAGCACATGCTAAGGAATAAGGATAGCCCTCCTCCTGCCGAAAGTAAGAAATCTGACTTTAACCTCATGTCCTTATTGAAATATTCTGCCATATTACACTGCACTAATCAACATACTAATGGATTTAATTTCATAATTCTCTCTCTTCTCATTCACACACACAATAAAAGTGTCCCTCGCCGACCTCCCACGCCCGCCTAGCCCCCACGCCCCAAGATGGCAATGGGTACCAAAACCCACTAAATTGATTAAGACGCTGGTATGGACGAATTTTTCTACCCGCGGGTGTGTTAACCAAGAAATCCTCAATTAAAATGGATACGGTATGGATGTATACTACCCATACCCATACCCACTTACGCTGGTAAAAAATACCAAACAATTTTAACTATCATAATCAATTTAGCCCACATAACCTAATTATTTATCCCAAGTCTATGTGAACACTACTTAGTAATACATATTGGATGGAGTTGTATTTGGTGGTGTGAAAATTCCTAAATTTTTCATATATTTTTTATTAAAAAATGATATTTCTATGTAATTTTCGGGTGTGTTCACGGGTATGGAATACCCGTCGGGTAAAATTTACCCACATCCTGTGGAACTTTTCCTACCTTCACCCTCGACCTCCCAGTACGGCATTCGCCGGTAAGATTTTCCCGTGGGTTCCTACTAGCCCCCCATCTTGCCCACGCCAGTAGCCGCGGCCAAGGTTCGATCCCTGGGGCTGTCTTTTTTTTCATGCGCTTGCTGGTCTCGTCATTGCCCTCTCTGCCTCCCTCCATCAGCCGCCGGCCGGCCGCAGGTACGCGGCATGCCTGCCCCGTCTCTTACCTTCATGCTGTGCAAAATTGAGCACCCGAACCTCCCGCCTTGCTCCATCAGGCAGCGGCTGTGTGCTTGCCATCATCATGCATTTGGACCAGTGCGCCGTACGTCCCCATCGCGCTCGCAGTCGTGGCTGTGGTCACCAAGCGGACGCCAAAACCATCGCTTCCATCTCCATCTGGTGGTGTCCGTCGGCGAAATAGGCGCCAGCATTCAGGTCCTCGCTATCCCTACGCACGCCTGGTTCTTATACAAGTCCTAAGCGTTAGTGCTTTCTTAATTGCCTGACGCAATTCTTGTACTGCACCTAGACCATGATAGCATTACTGCACCTAGACCATGATAGCATTCCATGTTTAGAGGCTTTGCAGAAACTTCCTTTGCCATTAGCAATCATCTCCAGTTGTCAGACAATGTGTGACGGCTCGATTTGTTCACCATCTTGAATTTCAGTAATTTTAGTAATAATATCTGTATGAGTTAAAACAATCCTGTAGGACCTTGCTGAATTGGCGAGAGAGCAACATCGATGAGACTCGGCACTTCGGCAGTGGCATCGTCAGCAAGCAGCTGAAGCTGGCAGTCGCGCTTCTGTTGCTGGTACCGACTGAACCCAAGTTCAGTCACAAACTTTTCTCTGGTCATTTCCTCTTTTCCGTTGAAATTCATGTATAAATAACTTGATCAGCCTTAATAACTATTGTTTATGGTTTACTGCTCTACCAATTCTGTTTAAACTCTACAGTCGGATCTACAATGGTTTAGGAGATACATACATAGGATGCATGTTAAGTTCAGAGTTTTATTTCTTAGTGCACTCTGTTCAACATTGACTGTTCACCGCTGTGTAACCTGACTTAACAACTTTTATTAATGAATCAATGCTCGATAGGATTTGTTTAAGGTGACCTGCTGTCAAATTATATGATTTGTATATACAAGGTAGATCATACACATTCCTCATGCGTGTCGCAAGTTAATTAATTGGGGCCTAAGTATTTTGAAAGGTATCTGTAACTTTCAGACTAGGGATCAAAAAATGATACACTGGTTTCAGTCAGTAGGCAAAAGTGCAGTTTGCCTCTATCTCTTGCACCCTGCAATCCTTCATAGCTCAAGAATTGCAGTGAGAATATTGAAGTTTGGTAATTTTGAAAACAGTATAGGCACAAGTTTTTTTATAAATATAATGTTTTTAAGTATTACCGTAGCGTTAGCACGGGCAATATACTAGTATCTAAAGTTGGCTAGATGATGCCAGACCACTGATCATCACCCACAATGGTGCATGTAGCGTATTCCCCGGCTGCACCGACCTTGCATACCAACAGGCAGTGGAAGACGGTGCAGATATAATTGATTGTTCAGTACAGATGTCAAAGGATGCAGTGCCGTTCTGCTTCTTTTAACAATAGTTTTCAGTTTAGTCACTGATGCTTTTTGTTTTTTCAACTCCCAACAATGTTTGCTGGCATACGTATGTAGCTTCTGATTCTTTTTATTGTTGTGTTCTGTTCCTTGACTTCAATTCAGTTGTCAGGAAAACCTTAAAAATCGACAGGTCACCATCAATAGTGAGCACCTGCACCAGAACATGAAAACCGACAGCCAATAATATGTAGTTGTTTAAATCGACTGGGAAACACTGTGACTGAGATGCTGATGTAATAAAACCTATAAAGTTTTACAAGTCAGTCAAGTAACTCGGGCCTGGAATTAAAAAAAAAAGTAATTCGGGCTTATGAGGAACCATTGTTAGGGTTGTCGCTTCTCGGTTGGTGATTTTCCATCGTCTCGTTACAACTGGAGAGAGAGCAGATGAGGGGAAAATGAAATCGATGAACGCCCTGTCAGAAGAGGTTTAGCTTCTCCTTACCTAGTTGCAGAAGGCGGCCTGCTGGGCTGTCCGAGCAGCGTGGGCTGTAATCTCCGTAATGGGCCGTCGTGAGAAACACATCCAACTCCGAACGGCTGAGGCCCAGCGCTGCGCTCTGCGGCTCCGGCCCTTTCCTGGTTCCCCGCCGCAGATAGCAGTAGTACCACCTCGCTAGCTGAAGGTGGGCGACGCGGTCGAACGAGCTTACAAAATAACATTTTGCAGGGCTTTCTTCCCATTTCGATATACCTTTCTCGGCCTTTTGGCTAAGATCAAGTGTTTTAGTATCTGTTCTTTATGGATCAGTTTAATATCTGATATGTGGGCCATGTTTCCACTTTGATATTAAAATCATTTTTTGGGCGGGGGGAGGGGCCGCTACAGTGGCTTTCCACTGGGCCCCCTAAGAGCGTCGCCCAGCCGTATCGGGCAATTTAATATCGATGCACTGCTATTAAATTTATTTTTATGGCAGGGCCTGGCGCGCCCCAACCAATGCGAAATTAAGCTTATGTCTCGATGGGCTTGAAACGGATTGATTTGTGTCTGCACAGGCCCAGGTAGAAAACGGTTTTTGGCAAGATAGATATGCGTCGCGCTCTGCCTCAGGTGAGCGCAGCTGCTGCCTGTTTCTTTGACAAGTTTTTTTTTTTTTTTTTTTTTTTTTTTTTTTTTTTTTTTTGACAAGAGCTGTTGCCTGTTGATCACTTGATGTCCTTCTGCAGGGGCAAATAAACGTAATTGCTCTGAAATGTCATGGCACGAATCAGTAGTGTTATGGTGCGTTTGCTTATGTTTAGGTAATTAAGTAAACATGTTTTGTGTTGATAGTTTGCATGGGTTCAGTCCTGTAACTGTGTTTCCAAAGCTATATTCAAGTTGTAGTTCAACCTAGTGCATGTCTCAACTTTACCTTAATAATCGCTGTTTCATATGACTATCGAACTGTCTAATCCTGAATTCGTATGCTTTGAGTCCCCACACAAATATCTAGCTGCCCTTCTAAAATGTTATGCCATGGCTATTCGGGATGTTGCTCTGGAAACAAAGGTTTCTGTGGCCTGTGGGTTAGTTTTGACATGCACCCTTGTGTCTTCAAGTGCCATGCTGGTGGTCAACTGTTAGTTTATCGGCTTCAACTGTTAGATATAAAATGAAATTGAAATTGAAACTGGTGGTCAACTGACAAGCGATGACAACTTCAAGCGATGCCTACATACATGAATGTATGATCTGCCATCAACAGTTGGATCGTTTGAATTTGGAAAGGAAAGTCATAGAATTTAGAATAGGAGAAGATTTGAGCAGATTGAAGAATGAGCTAAACAATCCTATAACGTCAATGGTGCCCACTGCTTTTGTCTTATAGTTCTGTTAGCTGAATACGGGGATTTGAGGGATGTGAATTCGTTGGCTATCATAGGAGATCAATTAATTAATGCATCTCATTGTAGAACTGAAGTTAAGTGCTTTTGGATTGTGATGAAAAATGTGCTACCACTGTCTGATATAACATGATTTTCAGATCTATGCAGCGCCTTATGCAGATGAATTTATGCATATTAAGCAGCCTGATAGAGTGTCGTTTGGTTTCTATATTGGGGGTGTTCGGCTGGTGAGATAAGCCGGCTGATAAGACAAGCCGGCTGGTTTAGTGTGAGAGAAAAATACTGTTTGAACGGCTGATAAGCCCAGCTGATAAGATAAGTGTCGACGATATCTGGTCGGTAGCCTACCAAGGGGGTACCAGAGGTAATAGATGAGATCGAGGGTGGTGATGTGCGCGAGATCAAGAGCAAGAAAGTAACACGAGACACGGGTTTTAGATAGGTTCAGCCGTCAGGATGACGTAAAACCCTAGTCCTGTGTTCTGGTGGTTGATTATGGTGAGAGGCAATCTGTTTTGAGGGGGTCCCTGCCCGCCTTATATAGCCGGGGGGCAGGGTTACAGGATCAATCAGATCTGATCTTCCCGATCGGCGTATCAATCAGCCAACCGGGAGATCCAGCTTTGCAAGGTAACTAATCCTCCTATTAATCCGAGCGGATCAATCTTGTCTTTCGATCCATGCGCCGCATTCCAGGGAGCTGCATGCGCCGCTCAGCGTCATCTTCAGGGGTTGAGCCTCGCCTGGCCGCTCGGCCCAAGCCCATTGTCTGAGGATACCCGGGGGAGCAATCCCCACAGCTAGTCCCCGAGCGGCTCGCGTGTCTCGACTCAAGTTTAGGGACCTCCCAGCGTCTCCTCCGGAGCTAGCATCTTGTCAGACCGGCGTCCAAGGCGAAGTCTGCGTCGGCTGGCGAGTCTGACGGGTCGGAGCGGTCGGCGCCGTCGTGGCCAAGCGGTACGTGCGCTCGGGCCCTCCGCTACCGGAGAGAGGCAAGCCTTCGCCTGGGGCGTACCATGGTCGCTATTGCGGGGAGGAGCGCGCATAGGCCCACTTGTCAGGGAGACGCGAGGTGCTCAAGAGAAAAAAGAAAAAATCCCAGGCCCGGGTGACGTGTACCACGTCAAGTCACCGAAGGTGACGTGTACCACGTAGTCCCCGAGACTGGCAGTAGGTGAAGAATGAACCTGGTGCCAGGATCAAACTTGTCAGAAATGCGTTATTAACCTTGCTTTCTTCGTCACAGTCCCCGAGGCTGTGAATTAAACTTCTACTTTCACCTTCTTCGTCCAAAGTCGATTGGAGAGCCTTCGCATGGCGGTCCACCCGGCCTACGTCCAGCTGCCAACGCTTCACGGGCCGGCCCACTAGGCCTACCTGACTCAACACACTCCGGGGACAAGCGCGCATGGCCCTGGATCGGCGGAGGGATCCGGAGCGACGCGGTGTGGTTTCCCACGGAGGGGAGGTGAAGCGGCGCGGCGCGGCACCCAATGGAACCCCCATGAGTAACGGCTATTTAAGGGGCTTGCCTTGTCACTGTCTTCACTTTCATCTTCGCCCACACGCCACACCGGAACCGCCGCCTACTCACTCTCCGCTGCTGCGCGCACTCCGCCCTTTCGCACCGCCGCGGCAACACCATCGGAACCCTAGATCCAGCGATGGCCGGCGGCAGGGGACATAAGCGCGGCCAGGGCGGCACGGGTGGTGCGGCCGACGATCCGGGCGCGATGGTCCGCCGCACATCGACTTGGAGTGGGTGCCGTCGACCTGCACCCAGGCGGTCCTCGAAGAGCTAGTCCGCGACGGAGTTCTTCCTGAGCAGGCGCGCGGCGGCTGGCGACCTACCGCCGGTGAGTCCTTCCCCACCCCCGCCAATAGCAATGAGCTTGTGGTGTTTGCGGACTACTTCCACCGGGGATTCGGATTACCGGCGCATCCTTTCCTCCGCAAGCTCCTCGGGTACTACCGGATCCGCCTCATTCATCTCCATCCCAACTCCATTCTTCATCTCTCCGTCTTCATCCACCTCTGCGAGGCCTTTCTTGGCATTCTTCCTCACTTCAATGTCTTCCACCATCTCTTTTGTCTGAGAGCTTTTACTGGATCCGGCTCGCCCAAGGTAGTGGGGGGCCTTTATCTTTGCCTCCGCGACGGCATGAGAAACCAGTACCTCGGGCTGCCGCTCAACACCTCGATGAAGGGGTGGAACTCGCGTGGTTCATCACCAGCAATCCCGAGCCATAGATCTCGAATGAGGTCAACGAGTGGTGGTGCGCCAACGGCAACTGGACCGAGCGCCCTACCTCCACGGAAATGGGCCAGGTGGAGGAACTGCTCGGGATCATCCGCGTCATGAATCTGACGGGGGTGGCCGTGGCGATCAATTTTGTCTTGCGGCACGTCCAGCCGTGCAAGGAGCGAGTGCACCCGGCGTACGAGTACTCTGGTGACGACGACGTGACTCGGGATGTGCCGGACCGGCCATCGAAGGAGGCCGTGTTCCGGCGACTGGGCGCGTTCTTTGTCGGCGGTACCCAGCTGAGAACTCCGGGATGCAGCAGCCATACAGCCTGGGCAACCCGCTGCTCGTGGTAAGTTCTGGCGTGGTGACATTGCTATGTTTATGTTTCTCTGCTGGCTGATGCCATAAGCGTGGCGTGCAGGACCGGGCGACCTTCGTGTCGGACGTGCCCGACGGCTTGTGGCCGACTGGTGTGGACCAGCGGCGCACGAACGGAGGAGGTCCTGCGGGCCATGACTAAGATCCTCCGCGAAGAGGAGTCTGGCCCCTTCGGGGGAGGCCCGCAGTTCCCAAGCATCGGGCCAAGGGGTCGGCGGGCAAGGGCGGTCGGGCGAAGAGAGCCGCCCAAGAAGCAGAAGAAGGCATCGACTCACCATTCCACGTCTATTCGGCTAGACGAGGGGGGAAGCCGGAAGAAACGGACCGTCATCTTGTCGATGACGAGGACGACGAGGAGGACACGGAGACGCTGACCAGCGCGTCCGGCGTCGAGCCACGCCGAAGGTGGGAGAATCGGGGGGCCGGCCGGGCGCGGGTTTTCGAACGGATGCCAAATGCCGGCTCTGCCCCTGAGGCGCCTGAACGCCCCTCGGGGGCTTCGGCCGAGCAGCCGGAACCGGGGAGCTCCGGGCGTCCACGGAGGTTTCGCGTTCGGTGTCGTCAATCCGACCTGTCAGTAAACGAATGCCCATCTCGTATCTTTTGTGTTCCTGGTGATGTCCAGGTCTGACTTAGAGTCGACATGCAGCGAGGCCTCTGTGGAGGACCCTGGCCATGATGGTGACGATGACGCCGGCCGCCCTAGGGCTAGCCCTCCCCGAACCGGTGACTCAGGGGTTGCCACCCTGAGCTCGGCCCGAGTGGAAGGAAACGCAGTCCCCATTCGCTCGGGAGGCGAGGCCCGAGACCCCCACTCGTGGCCCGGCGGTGGAAGGCGATGCCGGGCAAGCGTTATCGCCGCCGAAGTCCGCAGCCTCTACCGCAGGCGGTTGGCCGAGGTGGGCGCCGAGGTGGAGCCGAGGAGGTTGTGTTGAGCCCCCCCACGAAAGGGATGAGCCGGTGCGGCTCGCCGCATTTTCTACATCGACCCTCGGGGCAAATCGGGTGGAGGTGGTGGACGACGAGATCGCCGTCGAGAGTATCGAGCCCCGACGGCGGACTGAGGTCAGGCGCAAACCGCGCTTTGGTGAGTTAACTCACCCACCCCCTACTCGCTTGGTTGAGTAGCTCAACTTTCATTTTGTCTCAGGAGTTAGCGCGCCGCCGAGACGCTGCGGGCCGGGCCGGGGACCGGGCCGGCCGCAGATATGAAAAGCTGAAGGCTGAGAACGAGCGGCTTCGCCGCAAGAACAAGCGCCTGGAGGACTCCGTCAGCCTGCTCGATCGCAACCTGAAGGCCGTTCGTGAGGACGACAACCGGTTGCGGCGACAATCCGAGGAGCTCGAACGCGAATGCCGCGGCCGGCGTGGCGACGCTGGGGCTCGGGCACTACGCGCTGTACGTTACCGCCCATGCTCCGTCCGCATTATCCCGGAGTTTCTAGTTTAACGCCTAGGCGGCTTGCAGCCCTGGAGGGTGACCTGCAGCAGTCTCAGGCGCTGGTCAGTGAGCTAACCCGTGAGGCGGAGACGGCCAACCAGGCGGTGCAAGCTGCCCGGTCAGAGTTGCAGCGTAATTGCTTCTGTTTGGCTATGCTTGTTTGGTCGGCGGTTCTCGTTCGAGCCTAATTCGCTTCGTTCTGCAGTCATTTGGGAGAACGCGGTGGCTGCCCAAACGGATCTGAAGGGACGCCTCGCCGCTGCGGAGGAACGGATGGAGGACGCCATCACCCTTGTGACCCCGCTGCTTAACCTCATCGACCCGGAGGAGGGGGCGTACGACCGGGACGTGCTCGGGGAGCGCTATCCTTCAGGCGTCCCGATTCCTGGTGCGGTGCCAAACCGTGCTGGAGCAGCTGCGCGTTTATGTCCATGGAGCGGCATGCGCTGCGGCCGGGCACGCACTGGCTCTAGTTCGGTCGCACTATCCCCGAGTGGAGCTCGCTCGGGTTGGGACGGGTTTCACTCGGAGGACAACAAAGGAGGAGATGGAGAAGCTAAGCGACGAAGCCTCCGACTCGGCGATCAAGGTAGTTGAAGACCTGGACCTGTTCGGCGATGCTGAACCAACTGCGCCCTGAAAGGGTTTTAACATTAGCTTTTGTATGATGTCTTGCGCCGGTGGACGCTTGTTTATGACGCTGTGGTCATGTTTTGTATATGTGTTATTTGCCGTAATGCCCTGCAGTGTTCGACTTTGTCGTCTTACCGGACTAGCCCAAGCTACCTTGTGTCTTATAGCGCTAGGGAGGTGCTCCCTGTTGTGCACGTAAAGGCCACTAGGGTCACCTGGGCACCGCTGCCGGCTGCACCGTAACGCAGAGCGCTGGGCTGCTTGCACGTGTAGGTTTGGGCCGGAGACAGGGCTGCTCTAGTCGGCTTGAGTTAAAGTGCTTACTGGTGGTCTTATTGGCGTTAGATGTGTGAATAGCACGATAGGTTATAACATGAATGCGTAGAAAAAGAGAATTGAACACATGTTACATATGTATATTTGATTACACAAGGGCAGAGTACATATCTTTATTCCGTGCTGTCTTCTAGGCATAAAAACGTATCAGGTGCTCCACGTGCCAGGAGTTTGGGATGTCCCTGGCGTTTGACTCCACCAGCCTGTAGGACCCCGGCCGGGTTACTTCCTTGACAATGAAGGGGCCGTCCCAAGGGGAAGATAGCTTGTGCATCCCGGCGGAGCTCTGGCGTCGACGCAGGGGGCCGGTCGGTCGCCGACCGCGAAGGAGCGCTCATGGACGTTGCGGTCGTAGTAGCGGCGGATGCCTTCTAGATACTTAGCCGATCGGACGCACGCAGCCAGGCGTTCTTCCTCTGCGCGGTCGACATCATCTGCTCGTGCTTGGTTGGAGATTTCCTCGGAGTAGTTCTCGACCCTTGATGAGTGGAAGGCCACATCCTCTGGCAGGATGGCCTCTGACCCATACACCATGTAATAGGGGGAGACTCCCCGCATCTCGGCTTGTTTGCGTGCTCGGCCCCCGGGATGGTCGGTGGGAGTTCCTTGAGCCATCCGCCCGGGTACTTGTCGCCCTTCCCGATCTGAGCGTTTTTTAAGGGCATCGAGGACCATGCCGTTGGCTCGTTCGGCCTGGCCATTTGGCCGCGGGTGTGCGACGGAGACATATTTAACCAGTATGGAGCGTTCTTCGCAGAACTCCCAGAACTCGTTGCCGGTGAAGTTCGATCCCAAATCATTGATAATACTGTTCGGGATGCCGAAGCGATGGACGATCTCCTCGAAGAATTCGGCGGCTTTCTTGCTTGTGGAGCTGACGAGCGGCTTGTACGCTATCCATTTGAAAAACTTGTTGATGCGACTAATACATACCGGAAGTTGCCTGGTGCGGCTCTGAAGGGACCGATCTGATCCAGTCCCCAGACCGCGAAGGGCCATGTGGAAGGGATCGTCATCAGGGCATGGGCCGGTAGGTGGGGTTGTTTGGAGAAGAACTGGCAGCCCTCGCAATGTCGCACCAAATGCTCTGTCCGCGACTGCGGTTGGCCAGTAGAAACCTGCTCGGAATGCCCTACCGACCAGATTCCTAGAGGCGCAATGGCTCCCGTATATGCCAGCGTGTATCTTATTCAATATCTTGACGCCTTCGTGTTGGAGCACGCACTTCTGCAGGATGTTGGCGTTGGTATTCTTGCACATCAGGACACCCTCCACCAGGACGTAGTGCTTGCTCCACCGTATGAGGCGCTCTGTTTCCACTCTATTTGCCGGTACCTCGGCCTTGGTGAGGTATCGGACGAAGGCCGAACGCCAATCTTCCCGGTCGCCGGCGGTGATGGTCACGACTGTCCGATCGGTGGGGGAGAGTTTAGACACCTCGCCGGCCTGACCGACCGATGGAGCTGTGAGATCATGCGTGAAGACGCCTGGCGGTATCTTGGCCCGGGAGGAACCCAGTTTGGAAAGCCGATCGGCTTCCGTGTTCTCCTCTCGGACGACATGGTGGAACTCGATGCCATAGAACTTGTTCTCAAGCTTGCGGATTTCGGCGCAGTAAGCGTCCATCTTTTTGTTGGTGCAGGACCAGTCTTTGTTGACTTGGTTCACGACCAGGGCGGAGTCTCCGAACACTTCTAGGCGTTTGATTCCCAGTGAGATGGCGATCCTGATGCCATGTAGGGCAGCCTCGTACTCGGCGGCATTGTTGGATGCCTTGAAATGTATTTGTAGGACGTATCGGAGTTCTTCGCTGCTCGGAGATATGAGCAAGGCCCCTGCACCGGCGCCGCTGACATTAAGCGCGCCGTCGAAGTACAACTTCCAGTGCTCGGGGCATTCAGCCGGGATAGGTTCTAGCATGTCTGTCCATTCGGCGATGAAGTCGGCGAGTACCTGAGATTTTATGGCTTGGCGACTTACGTAGTCAACGGTGTAAGCACCGAGCTCTACTGCCCATTTGGCGATTCTGCCGTCAACCTCCTTGTTTTTTATGATACCGCCGATCGGATACTGGGAGACCACGGCGATGGTGTATGACTAGAAGTAGTGGTTCAACTTGCGCGATGTTAGGAGAATGGCGTAAATAAGCTTCTGTATTTGCGGGTAGCGAGTCTTCGATTCGTTCAGGACTTCGCTGATATAGTACACCGGTCGCTGAACCTTGAAGGCGTGCCCAGGTTCATCGCGCTCGACGACTATCACCGTAGAGACGATGCGGTTCGTTGCCGCAATGTATAGAAGGAGGGTCTCATCCGGCAGCGGCGCCGTTAAGACAGGTGGCGTCGTTAGAAAGGCCTTCATCTCCTTGAATGCCTCGTCGGCTTCTGGAGTCCACGCAAACTTGTCGGATGCTCGGAGGAGCCGGAAGAAAGGCAGGGCCTTCTCTCCCATCTTGGAGATGTACACGCCGAGCGGCTAGACAAATGGGCGAAGCCAGTACCTCCTTGATGTTAGTCGGCGGAGACATCTTGGTTATAGCCGAGACTTTCTCGGGGTTTAGCTTGATCCCACGGCGGCTGACGACGTTGCCTAGGAGGATTCCCGATGGAACCCCGAAGATGCACTTGTTCGGATTGAGTTTCCATCGGTACTCCCGCAGGTTTTTGAACGTTTGATCTAAATCGGCGAGCAAGCTATCGGCGGTTTTGGACTTAATGACTATGTCGTCGACGTAGACTTCGGTGTTTATACCTATCTGATCCTTGAGGCAGGCCTGAATCGTACGCTGGTACGTGGCCCCGGCGTTTTTCAGCCCGAAGGACATCATAGTGTAGCAGTAGGCGCCAAACGGAGTTATGAAAGCCGTTTTTACTTGGTCTGACTCCTTTAGGGCGATCTGGTGATACCCGGAGTAACAGTTAAGAAAACAAAGGAGTTCGCAGCCGGCGGTAGAGTCAACAACCTCGTCGATGCGAGGGAGAGTAAAGGGATCTTTAGGGCAGTGTTTGTTGAGATCGGTGTAATCAACGCACATTCTCCATTCTTTATTACTTTTACGGACGAGGACTGGGTTTGCCAGCCACTCGGCGTGATACACTTCTTTGATAAAACCGGCGGCTAAGAGCCGGTTGATCTCTACCCTAATAGCCTCCTTCTTGTCCTGGCGAATCGGCGTAGCTTCCGGCGGAAGGCGAAGACGAGACTTTCGGGCGTGCTCGGCATACTTCCTCGGTACCCCCCCATGTCCGCAGGTTTCCATGCAAACACGTCCGTGTTGTCCTGGAGGAAGCTGACGAGCGCGCTTTTGTAAGGACCTTGATGTCGCTAAGGAGGCCTAGAGGGGGGTGAATAGGCCTGCAAAAATTTCAGCTCAAACACAAAGTGAATTAAGGGTGGTGCTGCCCCTTTTGTGGACAGCGCTTCCTCCCTACAATTTTGAGTCCAAAGCAGCCCGGACTTGGAGATGAGATACTATAGATATTCAGTCACAACCCTGCAAAATCTCAACTTAAAACTCAATCAGATTGGAGGGCGTCACTGACGCCCCGCCTTGAATAAAACTTGGCACACTTCAAAATGTAACCAACGAAATTTCAGATCGTCTAAGGTTTACACAGCTATAAATATCACAGATCGATAGCTAATTTTTAGCACAAGTGTCAATTTTGGGCCTCCTAAGCAAATTTGAATCAATTGATGAGTTGAGCTTAAGAGTGTTATCCATGGGACAATCCATACTTAGATGTCCCTTTCTTCTGCAAGTGTAGCATAGGCGGTTCTTATTCTTTTGGCCTTCTCTTCTTGCCTTTTGTTTGCTACCTTGTTAATGAGCCTCTTTCTTGATGACACATGGCCTTCACTTTTCTTGTTTGGACATGAACCAATTTCATGTCCCTTCTCGTTACAAGCATAACACTTCCTCTTGATGCTTCTTGTCATTTTCTTTGAAGGTGTGGCTTTGTCATCAACTTTGTTGGAACACATAGAAGCATTGTGTTCCACGTTGGAGCATTTGTCATGAGCCGTCTTCTTCTTCTGTTGAATCTTGCTCATGCCATTTCTTTCTTTCTTCAAGCTGCAATCTCTTACATGGTGACCCTCCTTCTTGCACTTGAAGCAGGTGATAAGAGTCTTCTTTTGTTGATGTTGCACCTTGATTGGCTTGGGGGCTTTGTTGTTCTGTCCAGGTGCGGCACTGCCGCACTTGAGAACGGCACTGCCGCACTCTGAAATCTCTGCAGCCTTTGCAATATTCTAGACAGATTGCACTTCTTTTGATTTCCCTTGACTTTGCCATTGGACTTGTGACTTTGTTGAAAGGGTTTGGTGCATCGTCATCCCTTCTCAAGCTTCTTCACCATGTCTTCACGGTTATCTTGAGAAGGTTGAGCATTGCACTTGCCCTTCAAGTGAATCAAGTCCCTTTGTAGCCTCTCTACTTCTTACTTGAGCTGTTCATTTTCTCTTGTAATGAAATCATCAAAAGTTTCTACAAGTACATGCTCAACGGAAGGTTGGCTTGCTTGAGAGCAACAATTGTTAGCACATGATAAAATAGATGAAACTTGTGTACATGTGCACTTATGTGTGAGAGGTTGATAAGATTTTACTACTGTTACCACAACCTCATGAGCAATTTCTAGCAGAAGATGAGAGTCCATAAACTTCTCATGAGAGCACAACAGCTCATCATGACTTTCTTGCAAAGTCTCATTCTTGCTAGTGAGCCTTTTTACTTCCTCCTTGAGCATATAATTCTGATCTTCTAATTGAGCAACACAAGATAGAGAGTTAATAGCATGAGTTTGCTCAATTGATAGATTTTCATACCTTTGGACAAAACTAGCATAAGAGCACTTAAGCTTTTCATGCTTGTTGGTCAACTTCTCTAAGCATTTGATCTTTTCAACAACAAAGTCATTGTGCTGGTGAAGTTCTTCTTCTTGCTCATCAATTTTCTCTATAAGTTTGAGCACCATCATCTTGTCTTTCTTGCTCAGCCGTGCAAGGAGTTGATTGATCTCATCATCTCCACTTTCATCACCACTCTCACTTTCAGTTTCACTCTCACTTGAATTCTCACTCTCACTTGCCACATTCTTCTCTTTCTTTGCCATAAGGCCTAGATGAGAAGTGGTATAGAGAGCTGAGGTTCTTAGTGAGGTGGACTCATCATTTGGTCTCCACCGATCACTAGCTTTTTCTTCCTTCAAAATGTTAGTTTCACAAGAACAATAGGAAGTAGAAGTACCACATGTAAAAGCATTGTTCTCACCAACCATTTGATGTCCTGCCATACATATTGGTGAAGGAGTGGATGTGATATGATCAGCTAGACCTTTTGAGAGAATCACTTGAGGCTCATCATTTGTCGGTGAAGTTGAGCACTCCCCAAGTGATTCCTCCAATGAGAGCATCTTCTCCTCACATTTGGACTTGCCATATCTTTCTTTGAGCGCGGTCCAAATGAGATGAGCATCACCAAGCGGTTTCCCATCTCTAAATATGACAGCATCTAATACATCTTCACTCAACGCACTAAATAAAACATTAGTAGCTTGAGCATTGAGTTGTAAGCATTTTACTTCCTCTCTAGATAAATAGTCAAAATCATCATGAGAAGGTGAAATGCTTACATCTACAATCTGCTCGATTTGAGGACCCATGTCCTTAAAAACATCAAGTACAGCAGCAGATCAAGATGCATAATTAGAGCCATCTAAAAGTAAAAGATCTAGATATACCTCCTTACTTGTCGACATCGTCTCTTAAGGCGGTTAAGCCCGAAATTGAGAGCCTTACTCTGATACCAATTGTAAGGACCTTGATGTCGCTAAGGAGGCCTAGAGGGGGTGAATAGGCCTGCAAAAATTTCATCTCAAACACAAAGTGAATTAAGGGTGGTGCTGCCCCTTTTTGTGGACAGCGCTTCCTCCCTACAATTTTGAGTCCAGTGCAGCCCAGACTTGGAGATGAGAAACTATAGATATTCAGTCACAACCCTACAAAATCTCAACTCGAAACTCAATCAGATTGGAGGGCGGCACTGACGCCCTGCGCAGAATAAACTTGGCACACTTCAAAATGTAACCAACGAAATTCAGATCAGGTAAAGTACTAAGGTTTCTGCAGCTATAAATATCACAGATCGATAGCTAAACAGGGTATATCAAGTATAGCAAAGTAGATCGATCACAAATCCTAATATCACCTCAACAACAATATGAAATGCAAGAATATAAATCAGCACACGGTATTTATCCCGTGGTTCGGCGTCGCCACCAAGGCTGGCCTACTCCACGTTGTTGAGGTATCCACACAAGGATTGGCTCACCACCAAGGCTTGCCCTTCCCTCTGCCTCAAGTCAAGAGAGTTAACTCTTGAGATGAGAGGTTTCCACTAGGTCACAAGGGTAATACAAACTGTCCCATGGCTTACCACAAGCACGGGAGCTCACCGGGCAACGCCGAGCCGTCTAGGAGGCTTCACCTCCAAGAGCAATAGATGCACAACGAAGATCGACGAAGCCCAGCAAGTGCTCAAGGTTAGGAATGCTCTAATCTACTCTCAGGTACTTAATCACACAGCTCCAACACTTAATCACACACTAAGTGGATCACTCTCACAAAGAGAGGGTTGGGAGAGGCTTTGGAATGGCTTTGGAAAGTTTGGAGTATCAGCCGCACGACCAGGAGGCGTGGGGTGGGTATATATACTCACCCCACTCAAACTAGCCGTTTGGATTCAAAAACTAGCCGTTAGGTGTGTATAAGGGCGGCATTGCCGCCCTGGAAGTGCGGCACTGACGCCCTCCCAGAAACAGCAAAGGTTAGCTTACGAAAACAGTCATAACTTTTTACTCCGAACTCCGTTTTCAGTGATCTTGGACATTCCGAAAAGCTTGTTTCGAGGGCTATCCAGCTCAGCAGAGAACAAGCCCAAGATCAACAAGTGCAGGTACAGTACTAAGTGTTTTCTCTCATGTTAGCACTCGGGTTTGGTTAGTTTGAGCACTTGAGACTTGTCTATGATTCGTATTGCATCCCCCTTGATAGTACGGCATACCTATACTCAAGATAAAGAGAATATAACCAATTCAAATACTTGAGCCTTCAATGTCTTCATATGCCATTTCTTCTCAATGTCACTCCATAAGGGGTTGCAACCATCTTTGTCTCATCTCTTCGAGCAAACACACCTTGAGCATGTGACTTGAACTATTTCAACACATATGAGTTCAACCCATAGCTTCAAGTCACTTTCACTAATGATTTGATCCTCAACATGATATGACTCCTCATAGCTTGATTAGTTCCTCGACTCAATGCAACTACTCTCTTCTTCACCTTAGCCATGGTACCTCGGTCCTCAAGCCGTCGCTTGACCTTCACCTTCGCTTAGTCCCTCGAAGCCCTTTCCTTGCTATCTTCACCTTATCAAGCCACACTCAAGTCACACCATATTAAGTATGCATTGAAAACTATTTCTTCAATATTATAATCCTTACTTGAATATCTTCTAGATATGAATCTTGAGATCAATAATCAAGCTTCAGTTTGACTCACATAGAGACATACATGGATCAACATCAATATGGTCAAGCCAATTCACGATTCCTCAAATCCTTTTCATTTTGGTTTGACATTCCTATCATTCACTTTATTGTCATACTCTTCTTGTTCATGTAAAGCAAGCCATCATCGAGACCAATCCAAAGTCATCAACTCATGTCTCATTTACCATGTATCAAATATGCTTGCTTTCACATGATGCTACAATATTCCACAACATATAAGCCGCTTCATCAATTATATTTGCGTTGTTGTATTTTACTTGAGCTAGATTGTTACCATGATCTTCCAATACAACAATACACAACTTTGGCCTTCAATTCAACACTATATGGAATACCATCAAGTTTGCCTTAGTTGAGCCTTTAATACACATCTTGTGTAATATTCTTGTATATGTAACATGGCTGATTTCCTATTCAACACTTAGTAAACTCATTAGACCTTTAATTGAGTTGTCATTCAATTCACCAAAACCCACTAAGGGCTAGATGCACTTACAGCTTTCCTATTTGGGGTCAAGGTTGGCACCGATCCGAGCGACCTTGCAAGGATCGCCGGTGCCGAGGTCGATGGTCTTCGTCTCCTTGTTCTTGATGGCGGACCGCGGCAGCTTCTTTGATCGGGATCTCCTGATCTTCCAGAGGTACTTCCTTGGAGGCGGTGAGGCAGTCCTTCATCTTGGCGGCGAGCCCGACAGTCTCGTTGATGATGTAGTTCTCTTGCTCACAGGCGTGGGCGCTTTTTATATCCGCGCGGAGAGTGAGCACGCCGCCTGGTGCTGGCATCTTCATCACGAGGTAGGCATAGTGGGGTATAGCCATGAACTTGTGTAAGGCGGGGCGCCCTAGTATGGCGTGGTAGGCGGTGTCGAAGTCGGCGACGTAGAACAGTAGGTGCTCTTTGCGGAAACGACCCGGGGTGCCGAACTGCACTGTCAGGGTGGCCGAGTGGTTCCGAGGCCTTGTCTGGGACGATGCCCCAGAATGGAAATTCAGCGGGCTGCAAGGCTTCCCTTGGGATGCCTAGCTCCCGGAGCGACTTTGGGAACAGAATGTTGAGGGAGCTTCCACCGTCGATGAGGACTCGCCTGAAGTGTATGTTGCCGATCACTGGGTCTAACACCAGTGGGAACCGTCCCGGGTATGGTATCTTCGACCACTGATCCTCTCTGGAGAAGGTGATCGACTGGTCGGACCACGGGAGGAAGGCTGGGTCGACGATGGTGCTGTTGGCGGAGACTGCCATGACCCGCCTGGTGGTCAACTTTTTGCTCCTCTTGTTCTCTGTCGCGGGTGGTCCCCTAAAGATGGTGGCTACGCTCTTGGAGGGAGCTTGGTAGGCGGCGCCATCAGGTTTCGGATCATCGTCCCTGTCACCACCGTTCTTGTCGTCGTCGCGGCGGCGTTGGTGCTTCTGGTCCACTTCCCGGAAAACCCTGCCAAGTCCGTAACACTGATGCATGGTATGCGTTGCGTTCTTGTGGATTGGGCAAGGTTGATCCAGGATCTTGTCGAACTCGGCGTCGAGGTTGCGCTTGGCCCGGGTTTTGACGTTGTTGACGTCATGCCGGCGGCCGCGGAATCGCTCTGGGCGGTCGCGATTGTCCGGTCGGTGCTCGGGCCTGCGGTCCCGCTGGTCGGCGTTGCGGTCGTCGACATGTGGGCCTCCCATCGGCGGGGGAGAAGGCAGGGGCCTCTTTCCTGCGACGAGGTCCCTGTGGTGTCCTTCGGCTTCCTCTCCTTGTGCATAGGAGTCGGCGGTTTTTATCAGCTCGCCGATCGTCTCCGGGCGCTTCCTGTGGAGCTTTTCTCGCAGGGCCTTGCTGTAAAGGAGGCCCCTGATGAAGGCGGTGATGACGTCAGTGTCGTTGACGTTGGCCACGCTGGTGCGCAACGTGGAGAAACGGCGAATGTACTCTCGGAGGGATTCGTTTGGGCGTTGAGCCAGCCTCTCCAGGTCGTGGCGTGTAGCCTGGCGATCGCACGTGGCCATGTAATTGTCCACGAAGAGCTTGCGGAGCTGCGACCAAGTGTTGATGGAGTTCTCCTCGAGGCCCGTGAACCAGTTCAGGACTGGGGAGGCCAGCATGACTGGCAGGTAGTTGGCCATGGTATCTTCCATTCCCCCTGCGGCCGCGACTGCTACGGCGTACGTCTAGAGCCACTGCTCGGGATTAGCCTTGCCGTCGTAGGGCTCGACTGTTCCGGGGATCCGAAAGTTGGTGGGCCACCGGTGAGAGCGTAACCGCGCTGAGAAAGGTTTGGGACCTTCAATCGTCGGTGCTGCCGCTATCAGTGCGCCGTGTTCGGCGTCAAAACGGCGTCGGCGCTCCATCTCAGCTTCATAGGCGTCAGCCCTTCTGACGTTGATGACGTCGCGGGCGTCCCGGTTGGCGTTGATGATTGCCCGGGCGTCTGGCGGCGGCTGATTGACGGACGGGTTGGGCGGGTTGTTGCCGCCCCCGTTGCGTGGCTGCTGGACTATCCCCACGTCGTTGTCCAGTTGGCGAGACCGTCGGGATCTACCCGACCGATGGCGACTTGACCCGGAGGTGGACGACCCGGATGGCATCTCCCGGATCCTGTTCACCTGGACCTACGCAGCTTTAATGAAAGCCTTAGCCCGGTTTATCGGGCCGAGGGCCTCGAGTTCATTAGCGGCGACGGCGAGATTGGCGCTCGGAGTGGGTGCCACGATCTGTTCATCGATGTAGACGAACTCGTCAGCCAGATTCTGCTAAAGGTGTTGCCTAGGACCTGCTGTGTCTCGAATGATACGTTGTTGCTGGTCCTCGTATGCTGCACGACGTTGAACCCGGTCGGCGTTGCGTGCCTCACGGTCGGCGCGGTGTCCTTCCGTTTCGTCGGCCGGCGCGACCTCATCCGGTGAGATGGCCCGGAGCATGTAGATCTGAGTCGGGTACACCGGGAGGGGTGAGAGTTCGCTGGAGGGATCCGGCCCGCTCATGATGATTGATGTTTCCAGATCCGATCTGGGGGAGTCGTCGGAGTCTGTGCCGGGTTGCTCTTCCAGAATAGTGTCCAGGGACGCCTCGTCTTCCAGCAGGCGGAGCTGGACCATGTTGACGGTCGGCGGTGGAGAACCTGTTGATGCCGGCGGAATGGACTGGTCGGCAAAGCGCTGTTGCGCCGCCTCTTGGTAGGTGCCTGCGGAGTTCCGTAGATCGAATGGCATAGTTGCCACGGGTCTAGATCTGTTCCTTCGAGGGGTTCGGGCGATGGATCGATGCCCGCCGAGCGGTTGGGATGTTTGAAGAAAGTCTCCCGAGAACCACCGGAGCCGAGATCTGGCGGGGCGTCCGCTGTAGCGGTCGAGCGGCGACGGGGCCGGTGGGTTCGACCGGGATGGCCGTTACCCTTGGCGACGGGTGATCGGGTCGGGCGTGGTGCCCGACGACGGCGTGCGGGCTGCCACCCTGACCCGTTGGGCGGGTTCTCGTCGGGGTTGCCGGCGAGCGTGGTCTCGGCGAGCACGATGCACTCATGCAAGCCTTCGTTGACCCGGTCGATGAGTTCAACCAGATCGTCGACGTTGACCGGGTTCCTCTCCCGGCGAGGCCGCACGCGGGGCGCTGCAGCCGGAGGAAGGACCCTCGGGGCCTCGCTTGGAGGCGCTTGGGCTTGTCTGGCCGGAGCCGTGGTGTCCCTGACCACGTTAGGTGGGGCCTGGGACAGAACGTCCTCCCCGTCGGCGTGCTCGGCGGCGACGGTCCACGTAATGGATCCGACGGTGAAGGTCATGCCGGAGGCAATGGAGAGATCGGAAGCAGAGGGAGTAACCATCTTGCTCAACAACGGATCAGGAGCGCTCCCCTACCTACGCGCTAGCTGTCGATGATATCTGGTCGGCAGCCTACCAAGGGGGGGTACCCGAGGTAGTAGATGAGATCGAGGGTGGTGAGGTGCGCGAGATCAAGAGCAAGTAAATAACACGAGACACGGGTTTTAGACAGGTTCAGGCCATCGGGATGATGTAAAACCCTAGTCCTGTGTTCTGGTGGTTGATTATGGTGAGAGGCAATCTGTTTTGAGGGGGTCCCTACCCGCCTTATATAGCCGGGGCGGGGTTACAGGATCAATCAGATCTGATCTTCCCGATCGGCGTATCAATCAGCCAACCGGGAAATCCAGCTTTGCAAGGTAACTAATCCTCCTATTAATCCGAGCGGATCAATCTTGTCTTCCGATCCGTGCGCCGCATTCCAGGGAACTGCATGCGCCGCTCAGCGTCATCTTCAGGGGTTGGGCCTCGCCTGGCCGCTCGGCCTAAGCCCATCCTCTGAGGATACCCGGAGGAGCAATCCCCACAATAAGCGAATAGGACAATGTTCCCGTTCCACCCTGTCGTTTGCCATCTGTTGTATTTTGCATATAGCTAGAAGTAACTCGCAATTTTAGACTATGATTTCTTTTGAAAATTTTAGGGCACTTGGCTGCGATCTGAAGTAATTTGACAGGCATGTCACATGAGAATATGGCAACGGTAGTTCAGCATTATGTTGTCAGGAAACAGTACACTTGGAGCTGACCATTTCTGTCACGTCACGACATGTTGAGAGTAAGAGCACTTGAAGAGCGTGCTTTCGTTGTGAAAAAACTTATCGAATGCCAAGCTATGATGTTGGCTACATCCTGCACACGGATGTTGCTCTTCGGCAGTTATTGCAGCTATTGCTTCTTCCTGCAGGAGGAAATGTCATTGCTAACATGTTGAGATGATACTTTCCTGAGAAAATTGGGAGAATGATACAGGCCACCGCAATTCGCTTAGCACAAATTTGGGAAAATGATACAGGTCTTGCTATCAGAAACAACCTCATTAACAGAACCACTATAGAGCTAGTTTACAAGAAGCAATTTTGTCAGACCTGTTCTGTAAATGTCCCTGACGGTTCCTAAGTTAATAGCGCTCGCATATCTGATTATTTGTGCCAATATTTTAACTCATGGTTGTCATTGTCTTAAATCATATAACCACAAGTTCAGTTATTTTGTCAGATTATTTTTGAAAGTTATTTCTGAGACCATTATGAGCTACTTTTCAGTGATATATCCTTGACTGGAGGAGGTTTACAGTCACATTGAAGTGGTGTGATGTTTACCAGCTATCACACACATCTCTGTTAAGGTATGCTTATATTGAGCAACAGAGTGACGCATGAGTTTAGTCCCTTGTGGCAAATCAGTAGCACACTAGCTGACTAGCGTCACAGACTATCGCTAGGGAGTGTTCTTTGGGTTGTATTCTATCTGATTCCAGCTGTTCTCTTCATCTCTTGACTGCCTTTTATTTGGTTGTCATTTCGTCATCCTAATGTTTCCATGTCGAAATATACTAAGAGGCCATCATTCTTCTTTTTTTAAAGACAGAGCCATCAAATTTGGTATAGCACTATATTAAGTAATCACCAACAATTGCTAGTTCAGAAGGATGTCGAGTAGCATTCACCTGCCATCCCACATGGATGTTTTTCACATGATCATGTATGAAGTGTGGCTGCAGGAATCATGTGATCAGGTACTAAATCCAAGATCATCCCAGGATGATTCCAACATACAGTAAACCCCTGATCAACTGACAAGGCAACAACGTCATGTTTGACCACCTGGTAGCGAGAGATGCCTGAACTGCTAGGTTTAACATGGAGGAGCACTGGATCTAGTAACGCCAGACAGCTGCCTGATGAGTTACAGCGAATGTCTGCATCAAATCAAAGGTAGTAAAATATGTAATTGTTGAGGCTGAACCTGAGTTCTGCCATGTAGATTTTTATGCAGGAATTCTTCGTTTTCTTTATTCTGTCTCTCTAGGTTTGCTCACACCGATACCAGCTTACACATGCTGCTGGATCTGCTTCAAGCTTCAATCGCTTGTGTTGCAGTACTAGTTCTTGTGTAAACTAATGGAAGATAATCCTGATATGATAGTGTAGATCTGCAGGCTGGATTTTGATCTGACAGAGGCTATGATATAATCCATTATCTTATCTTGTAATTTACCCCCCATCTTCAGCTTCAGCTGTTTTACTTGTGGTTCCATATTACTGTTGTTGTGCTGTTGGATCTAGTACTTGCGTACACAATTACCTGCTTGTTTTAACTTTATCACTTGGTTTGTACAGTACAGTTGTACAACTGACACTGGAGGGTTGCCAATGCCAGGCCCATCATGAGGGCAGCATCCATGACGGATGAACTGTTTGTCATGGCTGCCTGCAGTTCCAGTACACACGCAGCAGCATGCACCCGCGGTAGTGTGGAAGCAAGTCTTGACCATTTAATTAGCACACGGCTGACCTGCTTTATGAGCCTAGCTTGCATCACAAGCCTTTCCTTGACTGTCTGCATACTGATACCACCACCACCACTCCATTTTTCTAATGCAGCATGTGACCTGTGACAGTAAGCATGTCATTGGGGAGCATGCCGTTGCCGTTGCCGTTGCCTGAACCTTTTATGCAGGGCCGTGCCGAGGGGCGTGCAAAAGGTGCGATGGAACAAGGCCTCTAATTACCAGGGGCCCAAAATTTTGTTGGATTTACTGGCCACCAGCCATCACTCTATCATTAGTACATTACCAGGTGTGTGCAAACCGATACTGACTGCTAGCTATTGGCCTAGCTATAGGGGATATATTTATATTTAAGTCCATGCCGTTAACTTCTGTGATGGATTAGAGCATTTCCAGCAGCTCCCATTTCTCATCCCTCATCCCCATAAACCCACCATATTAGAGGAGATGGGCCAATTTTACTTCTCCAACAGTTCCCCTATATGGTCCTTAAGTCATTTTAATCTTTTTCTGCATTATGTGAACTATAACTATCCTTTGTACTAGTTTCTAAGGTTAAGACATATGTAAGATATATGTGTAAAATTTATAGTTGTTGTAGTCCTATTGATTAAAGGATAAAGCCTTATTTTACAGTTTGGTACAGTGCCTCAAATTTTGCCGGCACGGCCCTGCTTTTATGTAGCTTATTTCCGGAGCATATGGGTGCTGTGCTGAACTGGGTGTAAACCTGTCACCAGTTGGGATTAGGATTTGGCTTACTGGCTAAGCTCTGGAGATCACGTGCCACGAGGCGAGGGGTGTGGTAGGGAAGTGCAGCACAGCACAGTGCATGGCGGCAGAAAAAAACCCCGGCCGACACGGCCGCCTGTAACGTGCTCGAAGCACTAGACGCCGCAGCTTCCCCAGCCCCCAGATTTACTCTCTGCTAGCTGTGGCCTCTGTCGTACGCCCACCCGTGGACCGTGGTCCGTCTCCGTCGCCGTCTCGAGGACGGCGACGCCAACGCCATGGGCCATGGCGACGGACGGCACGGCACGGCACGGTGGAAGGAAGGAATCAAGCCTGAATACGAGGAAGACCACTGCACTGTACTGCATTTCCTTCCCTGCATCGCTGCGGACGGACATGGCGGGACACCACGGTTTCGTCGCGTGCAAGCGCCGGACGGCCGGTCCCCGGAGACACATGCCGGTGGCTGCTAGCGCTACCGCCTGGCGGCAAGGCAGCAGCCGCGCTAGCACTTGTTTGCCGCCTCCGGCTCCGGTGCGCTGAACCGGCAGATTCAAGAACCATCGCGATTTGGCTGATCAGAACTGTCGATCTTGCGATCTCACCAGACAGTGTCACTGTCACAGCAAGTACAGATCGATCACGAGATCCACCGAGACGCAAAGATCACCAGAAAGGAATATGCATGGCTTTCAATCAAAATTCACAATCACAAACACAGAGGATTAGTAGGTTAATCAACTCTCGCAGCGCCTCCAAAAATTAGTGACAGATCTACCTACACACGACCACAAACAAACAAACTCGCTCGCCACCGGCGATCAAGATCACCGCCGCCGCCGCCGTCCTTGCACTTGCAGTAAGATTATTGCGATCAGTAACGACTCCAAGGTCCAAGCACTACTACAAGGTCAGTTTTTTTTCCCCTCTCAGGGTACGGCGGAAGCGCCGCTGCTGCTGGCGGCGGCGCCGGGCTGCGCCGCCGTTCGCTCGAGCACCATCACGGCGTCCCTCATGGAGGGCCGCTTGCCTGGCGCCATGGCGCAGCACGCGAAGGCGAGAGCCTGAAGCAGGCCAGCAGCGCGTCCTCCCTGCCGTCGGCCTCGCCGCGGAGCGTGGGGTCGGCCATCCGGAGCACGCGGCCGTGCTCCTCGGCGGCGACCAGCCCCGCGTGCCACTGGCACAGCTCCACCTCCGAGTAGACCCGCCCGGAGAGGAGCTCCAGCAGCACCATCCCGAAGGCGTACACGTCCCACTTGGACGTGGGCCGCAGGTTCTTGAGGCACTCGGGCGCCTGGTACGGCGCCGGGGCCGACGACGACGTCGACGCCGCGGCGGCGGCGGCGGCGGCGGCGGACGACGACCCGCAGGGGCTCGCGCCCGGCCCGGGCATCTGGGACAGGTCCGGCAGGCTGCTCGTCGAGTGCATCGACCGCTTGCTCCCGAACAGACGCGCCGACGCGCCCGCGCGGTAGTGCGACGCCGCCTCGCCCGACAGCAGCCGGTCCAGGCCGAGGTCGCCGATCCAGGGCTCCATGTCGCCGCCCAGCAGGATGTTGCTCGGCTTCAGGTTGCCGTGCACGCCCTTCTTCTCGTGGATGTACGCCAGCCCGCGCGCCACGCCGCGCGCGATCCGCAGCCGCGCGTCCAGGCTCAGGTGCAGCGGCGACGACGACCCGAACCGCCCTGCACATCACATGCAGCCAAAATCATTCATAGTTCATTACCAAATCAAGTGAAGTGAAATGCAATGCCAAGGCTTCATGTGTTCTGGAGTACAAGTAATTTGCAATTACTGAAGTAACCAAGGACAGTTCTTTCAGTATTTTGCTTCATTTGTAGGTTAAGAGGACTACTAGTAGTACCAAAGGGACGAGTCTTCAAGACATCCAGCAAAATTGCAATGATTTGTGTGAGCAATGACAAAATTTTTGCACTATTCAGTACCTATGACAGCTCTGGACAAGATGAATCAGTACTACTAATGCGCATTTAAGCTGCTGCACGTACAATCAGTGAAGTGCCATGTTTTTCATAGGACTCAAGCCGTTGCAGCCAAAGACTCCAACTTGGCAAATGATTATAAAGTTCGAGGTTAATGAACTGTACTACAAGTGCATCACTAGTTCTGTTAACATGTCGGTGTCAAATCAAGCAACATTCCGTTGCAATTTTTAGCAGTATCTGAATTCGAATGAAAACAGTGTGTGGTTGAGGCAGACGAAGGAGGAGGAACTTACTGCTGAAATGCGATGTTGGCAAGGCTGCCATTGGGGGCGTAGTCGTGGATGAGGAGCTTCTCGTCGGCGCCCCAGTAGAAGCCGCGCAGGCGGAGGATGTTGGGGTGGCGGAACCGGGCGACGGCGCGCACCTGCGCCTCGAAGTCCTTGAGCTTCTCGGCGCCGCCGCTCTCGCCGATGCGGCGGACGGCCAGCGCGGTGCCGTCGGCGAGCACGGCCTTGTACACGATGCTCGACCCCGTGGCGCCGAGGATGTAGGCCGACGCCTTGAGCAGCGTCTCCATCTCGAGCTCGCCGTCGCCGTCGACAGTCACCAGCGTCGCAGGCGCGGGGGACGCCTGCTGTGGGGGGAGGTTGTGCTTCTTGCTTCCGCCGTGCTCCTGCGGGGTGCTCCGGCCGATGAAGCTTCGCCTCTTCTTGAGGTCCTCCTCGTCGTCCGACTCGCCGTCCGACGACGATGCAGAGTACTCGGAGCTGTCCGAGCCGTCGTTCCGGCGGCCAATGCAGCACCCCGTCGACGTGGACGCCTTCTCTTCTTTGCCTCCGGCGATGTCAAGCGTCTTGACCCCGCCGTCGATTCCTCGCGCGCTCTTCTGTTGCAGCGGCGGCGTTGTTGGGTCCTGCTCCTGACGCTGCCGCCTCTTCTTCCTGACGTGGTACGCGTACATGAACAGCACGAAGAGGACGCCGACGCCAGCGATGTCCCCGACGACGATGGCCACAATGGCCGCGGGGCGAAGCTTATCCTGCTCGCTCGGCGGCTGCCCCTGGGCTCCCGGCGGGGCACGGGCCTGGCTCTTGGGGATGGCCGCGAACGCCGGCGGCGAGTCGGTGGCGTTGGGAGGGTTGGACAGCGACGACGGGATGGAGCACGCCTGCTTGAGCGGCGGCCCGCACAGGTTCGGGTTGCCCTCGTACGCCGCCGCCGGCTGCGCGGCGAACGGGCCGGCCTGTGGGATCGCGCCGGTGAAGTTGTTCCGCGACAGGTCCACCGTCGCGTTCGCGGGGACAACGGCGGCCATCTCGGTCGGCACCGCGCCGGCGAGCTTGTTGGACGAAACATTGAGCAGGCGGAGGCGGGCGCCCCCGAAGTCGGACGGGAGGGAGCCGTTGAAGCCGTTGCCGCTGAGGTCGACGAGCTCCAACGTCCCGAGCCCCCGATGGGGAGCTCGCCGTCGAGGTGGTTCCCGGCGAGCCCCAGCACGACGAGGCTCGGCAGCCTGCAGAGCGCGGCGGGGAGGCGGCCGGAGAGCGCGTTCCCGGAGAGGTTGAGCTCCTGGAGCCCGCGCGCGTAGTCCGCCGCGGCGTCCGGGAGCTCGCCGGAGACGGCGTTGCCCGCGAGCGAGAGCACGCGGAGCTCGGTGGCGTTGAGCAGCGTGCGCGGGAGGGCGCCGCTGAGCGCGTTCCCGGAGAGGTCGAGGTGGCGCAGGTGGTCGACGCGGCCGAGGTCCGGCGGCAGCGCGCCCGAGAGCTGCGCGTTGGGGAGCACCAGGCTGATGACCCGCGACACCGTGGCCGCCGCCAGCGACGCGCCGAGGCCCGCCGCGGTGGCGTTGGGAGCGGGCGCGGGCGCGGGCGCCGGAGCGGCGTTGCCGTTGCCGTCGGCGGAGGCCGAGGTCACGTTGACCGCGGCGGGGTCGGCCTGCGGAAGCCGTTGCAGACGACGCCGTTCCAGGCGCACGGCGCGGGGTCGCCGTAGCTCCAGCTGGCCAGCACGCCCAGCGGGTCCTTGACCGCGTTCTTGAAGGCCATGAGCCGCAGCCCGTCGTCGTTGAGCCCTGACGCGCCGGCGCACAGCGAGGCGAGAAGCAGCACCAGCTGCAGCCGCCGCCCCGCCACAGCTCCTCCGCCGCCGCTCCTCCTCCGCCCATCCATTGCCGCTCCGGCGGGCGAGCTTCCGTTCCTAGCTAGACGGCCGGCGGCGGCGCCAGCATGTCCGTCCTAGCTCGACCCTCCTCTTCCTCCTTGTTGGCACCCCCTAGCTTCCTGGCTGCACAGCAACCGTTCACCCGGCCTGCTTCCGTGGTAGCTCAGCGCCCTCCCCTCGAGGTCAAGAGCAGCAGCAACGTCCCAGCAGCAGCAGGTGGAGAGGGAGAGGAGAGGCGGTGCGACCGTGCGAGCAGCGAGAGCAGTGAGAGGTTGGCAATGGCATGTGATGCTGGCGGGGCGGGAGGGTGAGTGGAGCGGAATAAAGAAGCGAGGCGCGTGGTGGGGCGCGGCGTGGGCCGGATTCATGGGTGTGGGAAACGGCTCGCGACGAGCCGACGACAGACAGGCAGGTGCCGGTGCCCGAAATGGCCGTGAAAAAAAAGGCTCCCCAGCTGCCTGATTCCCCAGCCGGGGCTCACGACCGGCTCTCAGATTCCACGTCCTGGTCCTGGCCGCTATAAATTTTCGAGTTTGGAGGGAGGGCCCGGACGGCAGCCAGCATGCAGTACACACGTCGTTGTCGTCTCTGACCTCGCTCCGCCTGCTCTATCTATCTATCTCCATGGATGCAGAATCGGAGCAGGCAAGTACTGTAGTAGGAGCAGCAGCTGTGCCCGGGGGCCGTCGTCGTGTGGTGGCGTGGATCATGGCATCAGAAAGCGTGACGTCGAGCGTCGACCTGCCGTGCGTGCCCACTGCCCAGGCCGGCCCTCCGGTCGGTCGCGATACTCGGGTCGCCATCGACGGCCGGCGATGATGCTTTCGAGTTGGGTCGCGGTTGGGGACGGACGACGGATTATTAGTTACAAAGGATATTACGTGGTCTCTGTCTTTCATCATGCATGTGTTGTGGTGTGGGTGCTGATTGCAGGGGAAAAAAAAAAAACGAAAGTGACGGGTGTACACGTCGACGGCTGCTTTTTGCTGTTAGATCGGCGTCTCGAGTTTGGTACTGTACCGACGAGGACGAGTCCGTCCTTGCTCGGTCGTCTTCTCCTCTTTTTTTTTTTTTGAAAAAAAAAAAAAGCAATCCTTTTTGGACAGGAAACGGACACTTGATTCATACTTCAACGCTGCTATGCTCATTTGGAGAACCCCTCAAGCACCACCGAACAAATGTGAACAAAATGTTGACTATCAGTTCCTGTCCGCCCCGCCGGCACAGATGATGGATCAACATAGTGACCTTGCCAATTTGCCAAGACAGTAGTATGAAGGCCATTGCCAAAAAAATGTTTGCCATTGAAGATCACAGTAGTATTTATTTGAAATAAAAATATTATATATATTTTCTATAAATTGCATTGTAGTAGTAGGTCCTCAGGCATAAATGCACGAAAGGATGGGATGATCGTCCGTGCATTGAATGCGAGACGAATCCTTCATAAACCTTGCCATCGGTACTGGGGAGGGTCCCCCGGAGGCCCGGAAGAGGAAAAACCCGGTTGTCACGTTACTGTTGCATCCTGTGAAAAAAAGGAGTGGGAGTTGAAGGACGAGGCCTCGTCGAATCTTGATGCATGCATGTATGCATGCGCCCACGCCAACCAACCCAATGTAATGGTGGGCTGGTGGCCACCACCCACCACGCTACACATGCATGCATGTGGCCATGCACGCACGCCGCAGCTTTGCTAGCTCCTGTTCCCGTACGTATCGATCCCTTCATCATTTTCAGTTAGATGTGTGTGTTGTGTTGATCAGACGACGACGGACGACGCACTGACAGTGAAGTGAGCGCCGTAGTAACGTAGTAGACGTCTCTGTCATGTCGACTGTGGTGTCGTCCCATGCATGGCCACGTACGCATGCACGCACACATGGCGTGCCCTTGCATTGTTGTCACATGGCGTGTACGCTTGTTGGGTGGTCGCCCTCATGCTTGCTTTGCTTTGCATGCTTTTGCTCGATCGGTCGTCCAGCATCCATCGCTCTTTGGAACGGATGCCTCCGCGTTTGGTTTGCCACGTTGCCATCACATTTACTATATATTAGATGCCATCTTAGCAGCAAGATTAATCAATCAGTCAGTCGACGAGTGCAGCCGCTTTCAGGATCGAGGAAATGATCATGCTTTTGCAGTTTGCTTGTTTTTTCCAGCTCAAGTTTGTTGCTTGTTCAACGTCATGCATGCATGCATGGAGCCAGCAGTTCGATCTGTTCTGGACAAACACATATTATAATTAAGATACGCATTATTGGATTGGAGAGGAATCCGTCGTCGTTCATGCATGCAATGCAAGATCGATGATGATGCTACGTAGACTCTTAGGTCATAGTTTCAGAACCATGCATGGTGTGTAATGGGATTGCGTACGTGTCTGCAACTGGTCAACATCATAGGCCCCTGTAGTGCCATATATATAATTTTATTTAACGGTCGGTTTTCTCAAGGACACTACGACGGAGTTGAACGAGAAGCGCAAAATTAAAGCATGTGTGTACTCGGCGAACCAGTATGTGTATATATGCCTACGTACGTGCTACAGGGTAACAGGGGGTACAGGGAGAGACAAACGAAGTACAAGTTGACGCCATATATGTGCATATATAAGCGAGACATGCTCTGTTGTCCATGCAAAATAAGATTTTGTCTCATGCATGAGAAAACAAGCACGTGGTGTGTTTCTGGAGGAAAATAACGGTATTGCATAGGAGTACTCCCTCCGTCCCAAAAAGAATGTCGTTCTCGCTTTCCGAGAAATAAATGCCGGCAATTTTTATAAATACTAAGTATCATCGATTAGTATCATAATTAGTATCATCGGAAAGATCTTTATATCTAGTTTTTTAACAAATTTATTTGGAGATAAAAATATTATACATATTTTTTATAAATTGAATCAAACTTGTGGCACGCACCCAAAACGTCATCCTTTTTGGGACGGAGGGAGTATATAGGATGATGACTTCCACAATATACTCCACGGATCGTCCAGGTGCCAGTGACACATGCATGAGTTGTTTTGGTACATTTATTTGGTTAATATACTCCACAAAATTATCATTTCTGGATTTAAGACATATTATATAATTGCCTCAGACACACACAGTACTCCATGGATCCAGGTGTCAGTGACACATCAAACGAGAATCCGGATGGATGTGGAAATGAGCCAGCAAGTCCGTATATACTCATTACCTCCGTCCCTTTTTATTTGTCCGCGCGTGGGATACATGCCACAAGTTTGACTTGATTTATAAAAAATACGTATAATATTTATATCTCCAAATAGTTTTGTTAAAAAACCATCTAGATCAAAGATTTTCGATGATATTAATTATGGTACTAATTGTGATATTTATTATTTATTAAAATTGCCGTTTGTTTAAATATATTTTTAGCCGCGCGTGTAAAAAGGGAAATTATGCTCATTACTGACAATTGGAGCAGTAGTTGGTCTTGGTGTGCCGTGCCGCGCGTGTGAAATTATTCGCTCGAATTGGGCTCCCTCCTATACTAGCTTGCACCGCCACTTGGGGTATATATACTACTACCTCCATCACATAAAAAAAATTCTAGTTCTAGTTTTATATAGTCAAACCATCTAAAATTTCATCAAATTTATAGAAAATATTATCGATATTTATGACACCAAATAGAAATGCTATACAAAAATAAATCTAAATACATAATATTATAAAAACAATATATTTTTTGTATAAAGTTTCTTAGCGCTATTTTTTTGTAAAAAAATGATCAAACATAAGATGATTTAATTTAAATATATTTTTAGGCGCGAGGGGCGGAAGAGTATACGATACCAACAAAAGTGTCTTCTCCAATGGCGATAAGTTTGGCCGTTGCACGTGATGACTGCACGACGACGGGCCACATGGGACGGGATACACTTATTGCATCGATCATGTCACCATGATGCAAGCGTGAGATGAGATTGGTACTATACTCGCAAGGTCCTGACAAAGTCGGGTTAAAAAAAAAAGTGCTCGTCTCATCAGGGATTCATACAGCATGTACTGTGCTGTCCTTTTGTGTTCGAGTGCATATGTTTTTTTTTCTTTTTTTAAACTCCCCAGGATCTTTATAGACTCGCCAGGAACGTCGTCCTAGGGTTTCATCATTATATTATATATTAGTATATTATATAATGGCTCTGGCCGGGGGATGTTGGTTGCTTACGTCGTTTTGTATTAAAAGTCATTCTTTTACTGACTTTCAAAGGGTCTTTAACCCAACACATAGTGATTAAATTTAGTCCGTTTAGGACTATAAACTTTCAAACATTTTTTTTGGAGTATATTAAAGTTTATAATGGCTCAATAAAAGATGAACTAAAAAAGGACTAAAGCCCAAAAATTGGTTGCTTTTTAGTTCCTTTTTTTAGCCATATCAATCTGGGCTTTAATTAAACTTTTAAACAGACTAAAAAAACAAACAGGCCCTAATGCTAGCGGAATCTGGGCTAATTAGTTAACTCATGTGTGGGGGTAAGAGGTACTGTAAACAAGCATTAGGGTAAAAAAGATATTTCTTGTACTACTGTATCCAAAAGTCCATCTTCTTTTGCTGGGCCGGGCCTGCGGTGGTTATAAAAAGGGTCTTTAACCCAACAAAACAACAGTGGTGGGACCCCAGAGGGTCACAAGTCATTGGCTCAATGCACGCTGGTGGTGTCTTGAAGTTTTGTTATCATGGTGGCACGGAAGAAAGTTGTTCACTTGGCGTTAACTTTGGATATTACTCTAGTTTATTTACTGGAGTACCACGAACGAACTCCGATAGCAATGCCGTTGCATCACACAATATTAACGTTGAGACCGCGTACAGTGCAAATAATAAAGCTATCACCAACACTTGTACTGTCGTTTACATTCAGATCTGTACTATACGTACGTACAGTATATATATCACCCCCTCGCTTATTATTAACAACACCATCATCAGCTAGCAGTCAGAGAAAACACAAATCAAACCGAGAGAGAGAGGCACAACAGTGCCAAGTAGGATTAAAGTGCGTGTGATACAAGAGTATCTTTTTCAAATAGTTAGCATGAGAGCATAGAAATAAAAAATATAAACACTATAGAGGAGAGTTATGTGAGAGAGATATTTCTAGAAGATTGTCTTTCCCGGTGGCGGTGGGTTAGCTATTTAGAGCCCTCCGCTAACTATTTGAGTCATTAGGACCAGGAATTACTGCCGCCGCCGTGATCTCTCTCGCAACGCATGGTTTATATCCCATGCGTCCCAAACCGGCGTTACTTTTTTATTATTTTTATATCTCATCTAGATTAAAAAGTGCTTCGATACCAATAAAATTCATTTTTTCTATCGACTAGCGATTTAAGGACCATCGAAGATGCCCTTATACTAGTGCTGCTATTAGTACGATACCGACAGATATCAGCGTTCGAGATTGTAACGGTGAAAAGGTTGCATTGGCTCTAGGGATGTTGGTTGCTTAATGCTAAAGGAATCTGGGCTGATATGCATGTGTGCGCGTTGACGCTAACAGGTACGTACTACTCTAAACAAGCATAAGGGTAAAATTAAAGGACCATTCTTTTTATTAACTACTCCCTCTGTCTTTGAAAAACTGCAACTTCAAAAGTTATTCTAAGTCAAAATTTTTAAACTTTAACCGAACTTTTAAAAAAAAACACTAAGATTTATGATATCAAATTAGTGCCATTAGATTTATCATATAATATATTTTTATAAAATACTTATTTTATGTCATAGCTCTTTTCTATAAGTTGATTAAAGTTAAAAATATTTGACTGACATGGATTTTAGGAGTTATAGCTTCCTAGAACAGAGGTACTGTATTTCTACTTTATCTAAAAGTCATTCTTTTGCTGGACCTCCACAAGCGCAAAAGAGTCTTTAACCCAACACATTCTATCCTTTAATTAATGAAATGCATGTTGTATTAGAGCATCTCTATCAGCTCACCAATATTTCATCCCCAATAGAGTGATATTAGTGATCACCAATACTGTTTTTCTAAACTATTAGGGGAGGTGCTTCAATAGATCACTAATAATCTTTCCCAATACATATAGGGTCCACCTATCAGAAGAAGATGATAGTTATGCATGGTGTGCAAGATAGTGAAAGTTAGTATGGATTCTAGATATTGGAGGAGATGCAACTTTCCCTTTATATGAGGAGAGATGGAGGATATATTGGTGATCACCAATAAAAGGAGACCATATAGGGAAGTTGTTGAAGGAGTAAAATTGGCTCATCTCCTCTAATATAACAGATTTATAGGGATAAGAGATGAGAAAAAAGAGCTATTGGAGATGCTCTTATGGTTTTAGGCCATGCATGTTTGGACCCAACGCAGCAACAAAACTAGCAGTGTTACATCCAAACAGAAAAGTGATATATAGTACGTAACCACTAGCTAAAGTAGAAAAGTAAAAGTTTGTAATGAATTACAAAGAGTTAAGTACGCTGGTAACTTTGCTTCTGTAGTTACCAATGTCAAGTGCTAAAGCACGCGGATCTTGAGGTTTTCACTGTTTACCATATACTATAGTGGAAACAAAGTTTACTTGACTAAGGGCGCCCGGTCGGAATGAAGTTCTTCCAGCTGGTTGGTGTGCTTTTACGGTGAAAATGAACCAATTGCTGCGATATTTCTACAAGATTCACGTAAAATTGCCGCACCCTAAAACAGGCCTCTAAGAGTAGGCTAATGATACACCCACTAGTTACCTGTAAGGCTTTTTATAGCCTTCTCTCAGCTAAGTAGTATAGTAATTAGCTCTTTACTATTGTCTCTCTATACAGAGTTTTTTTAATAAATGTGTTTAAATCGGCTATAAGTTTACAATCCACTTGCACTCTTCCTCATCTCATCCCTCTTCCACTTCAGCATTCAGATTTTTTATAGCCTATTATTATACTTGCTCTAAAAGAGCTATATGTATATTTACATTCTACCTATGTAACACATATGATAGTTGGTTACTGAAACATACTTCTTTAATAATATATATGACACAAAGGTTATGTATATGTACGTTCTACTATCTTTGTAACCCATATGATAGTTAGGTTACTGAAACATACTTTTTGTAATAATATGTATATGACACAAGGGTTTTTTTTTTTTCTGAAGCTCGTGCAATTGATTGATTGTAAACTTACTTACTACTCACATTTACTAGTAGTAGTACGTTGTTACTATCCACTTGGCGTTATTGCATCACATTACGCAGATACCCCCGTACAAAGTCAGCACCAACACTCGGTACTGGTGCATTTAGATCTAGCACATACTAGCTGCAAAGCAAACCTGAAGGGAGAGAGAGAGAGAGAGAGAGAGGAGGGAGAGCATAACAGTGCCAAGTAAAGTGTGACGCAAGATTACGACACGGCCGATGGATCTGTGTGTACGCGGCTGTTACGGTGAAAAAGTCAGGTCACATGCTGATCCTCTTGAGAGCAGTAGTACAGTCTTCGCCCATACGGTACGCCGTCCCCTACCTTTAGGAATTTACGATTCGGCCACACGCTCGCCCGCCTCACGCCCGTCACGCGGTCACATGTCGGCCGGCCGCGACCGACAGGCAGAGAGAGGCCAACGCCATGCCATGCCAGTACGCCGCGCCGCGCCGGGAGAATCGACAAGG
Source organism: Chrysopogon serrulatus (assembly GCA_015844335.1). Classification (NCBI taxonomy): domain Eukaryota; kingdom Viridiplantae; phylum Streptophyta; class Magnoliopsida; order Poales; family Poaceae; genus Chrysopogon; species Chrysopogon serrulatus. The sequence goes on along the minus strand of JADLZL010004769.1, from coordinate 107,495 downwards.
CCACCGCGCCCCCCGACCTGCCCCGTTGCGCTTGGCGGCCAGCGCCCTCCTTCCCGGTGGCGGTGGGTTGTTGTGGGCTGTGGCAGGGCAGGAGGAATCCGATCCGGCCGCCCTCCGCCTCGACGTCTGTGACGAGACCTTTCGTGCTTTGGCGCCACCGGCCGGTTGTCCTCCAGGACCAGGAATTCACTGCCGCCGCCGTAACCGGGGTCTCGCAACGCATGGTTTATATCCCATGCGTCCCGTCCAGGCCGGCCGTAACCTTGCCGCGATCTATCTACCACCCGGACCGGTTGGTGGGCGTGTAAGTAATTACTGTGTATTGACCCCCACAGAAATCGTACGTACGTCTAGGTGACAGGTGCTGTGTACTGTAGAAACCACAGCAGCACACCCCGCCCCCTAGTAGTACACATGTCCTCCCTACAGTACCTATCTATCGGCCGCCGACGAAGACGACGACGACATGCACAGCACAGGGGCGCCGTGCCAGCTGCCCCTCCCGGCCTCAGCTTCTGGATCTTCACCATCTCCTGCGGGAAATTTAAATCTCCCCTGCGCTACCCAGTACGTGGTCCTCCTCCGATCCATCCGTCCCCTGCCGGTACGTACGTACGTACTATGACATGCGGCGGCCTCCCCGTCGCAGCGTACACACACGCGGCATGGCAATGGTCCCCCGGGCGGCCCCGTCGCCGTCGTCGTCTGGCCGGGGCGACCGTCAGCTTCTCTCTCTACTACAGTCTGCATGCATACCCGCTGGCTTTGGCTAGTGCCCTCCAGCTCTTGCCTTGCACAGCATTCAGGATGCAGCAACAAACTGCTCCTTCACCTGCACTGAACAGGCAGGCAATGCAACCACCCACCCCTTCCAAAAACAATAACACCCTAGCCCTGAATGTCATCACCTGCTCGCTCGCTCGCTCGATCCAGTGACGGACGGAGTCTATGGCGTACGTGAGCCCGGCCGTCCTTCCGGGCACCGTCTGCATTTTTTTTTTCTATCCTCCTTTTTTCACCTACTACTGCCTTTGTATATCTGGGCACTATGGCCTAGTATGGAGTATGGCCTATCGGATGTCATCTCTGGCTGCCCAGTAACATGCGGTGCAATGCAGTCCAAAAAGACCAGCACCAGCCATGGGCCTGACCGAAGCTTCATGCCAACAACAACCATATGCACGAAAGGTTAAAGGCAAAGTTCAGGTTCAGTGCGAGTGCCAGTAGCTAGTGAGCCAAAAAGGTCATTACGAGTGAACACACACGCACATATCGTCAAACAACATGCGTGCGTGGCCTCCTTGACCTTTCTTTCGCCTGCGGCAGCATCTGATGAGTGATGAGCCTTGCAAACGGCACCAGCGAGCATCCAAGCGCAATGGACAAGCGGCACAGCGAAAAGCCTCCGCCTTTTGCTCCCAACCGCGTCGTCCGCCCCGGCTTTGCTTTGCTTGTGATGCTCTGCTGTGCAATGCAACCTGCCCCCAAAGCTAGATGCCTAGATATGCATGCATGGTCGTTAGTGTCAACTGACATTATCAAAGTCCCGGTCGTTGATGATGTTCTCTGTCCTTCTCTCTCTCTCGCCAAGTGGATGGCCGAAGATTCCCCAATGCAACATGGTGATTAGAATTTGGATCACCCTAAAAGTCAGCCTAGTTCACACACACATAATGCCGAGTTTCCTAGGACCTGGTTGCAGATCTAATGATCTACATTCCATAACATGTTTTTGGTTAGTAACGTACTTACTACTCCCCGGTACCCAACCATCATGCCTGTTCAAACAATAATGCAATACGGTAATGATTTCTGTGTGGTTCAGTAACACAATCAAAACTGAACCAGCTGGGTGAAACTGAAACCTTGCAAGGAATTTAAATTGAGGGGTACAAGTTCATCCATCTACAGATCTACTTTCATGTCCTTCCCATTTGAGAAGCAGCCAGTAGTAACTGCTCCGGTTTGACAGATGCTAGCTGCCGTATGGTTTTCACTTTTCAAGATATCAAAGTAGGACTAACTAGAGCTGGTACCCAGGAATCAGATTAGCCTATACTGTACTATTTCCTTGCCTAAAATGATTGGAACCATACAGTGATACAGTACTACTATTCTTCATCTATTATCCCCCTAAAAAAAGATAGGAAGGACAAAGTGCATAGCCTGATTGATAGCCAGGCAGCTTCGGACAATCAGATTAGACCGATATATTTGTCATATATAACAACTCAGCAGCTCCCACCTAAGAACCTACCCAGATTTCCTAGCCGCTGTCAGGAATCACCTAGCGACTTTGTAATCAGAACACAAGGAACAATAGAGTGTAAACACCCAAGCAATTGCATCAACTCATCATCATTAGCCAATCCAGGCTTTTCAATACTTTAACGCACGGCCCCAGCCAGTGATATTATTGGAATTACTTTTCTCACCTGCTTAGGCTAGCTAGGTCTACAGGTTCAGCTTCAGCTTCAGTTCATCTTCAGGCAAGCAAGTGGCTGCAAACATGCCATGCCATTATGCCAAAGTCTGCCTTGGCATTGTAATTGTAATAACAACCACACAGCTTTGTTCATTTGCTGTGTGCAGCTCTGAATGCAGTGCTGTCTGTCTTTCTGTCCTCCGGTGCGATTTGCGAGTGAATTGAGTGAAAGTGACTGACCACGCGTGCAATACTGCAATGGCTGGGGGCACACACCAAGAGATCACAAAAGGAGCCAAGGAACCTGCATGGAAAGGTCAAAGGTGCATATTGCTTTGAGAAAGGCTGGCCTGTAATGATTGACAGACCAGCCAGTATGAACAATTTACATGTGCGAGACCTGAACTGTTGAGGGTCCTCCTTTTAACTCTGCAGATGTGTGTGCAACTGGACCTTGAGATGCTGGGCTACTACTTTGTGTCTCCCACTTCTAAAAGACATGGATGCAGCCAAACCATAAAATTCAGCAAGGAACTTGAGTAGGCACTGAATATTTCAAAAACAGGTGAACATAGGTAGAAAATGCAGTATCCTGGAATGTAGTTTGATGCAGCAAGCATAATTTGGGGAAGATCATCGAGTGACAGAAAATGTTAAGTTATCAAATTTAGAAAAAATATTATTAAATAGATTAGTGCATCAGCCTAAACTATTCACAACCTGAGAGAATTAAATGCCTGAAACAACTTTACATTGCAGATTTCTCCATGCATCAAAAGATTCAGTAACCAGTATGCGATGCAAACAGATATACCGGAGTACAACCATGTCTTCAAGATAATTTACAAAGATGTGGATACAGTATACCTATGAACATTTGGTCCTACTGCAATTGCAATGCTACGGATCGGGTGTTAACCCTGAAACTCTGGAAAAGAATATGAACATTTTGCTCCCCGACTTAATAGTCATCTAGAGGGGGAAAGCCTGTCAATTGATAAGGAATTAAGGATGCACCTGGCTGGAAAACCCTCAGCTCCAAATTAAACCATCCTTATAAGGTAAGGAATTCAACATCTAGCAGCCTTGATCAAGACCATCCAGTTTCAGAGCTTTGACAACAATAAATTCCTGAAAAAGGAAACAGCCTAATCAACCAGAACATAAAAGAACATTTTACCATCTTGCAAAGTAGTGTGCTTCTAAGATCTATATCACCGACACAAATAATGTAATGTTCTTCCCAAGCCCACGAGATAAAAGTTACTACCAAAAGAGCAGACTAAAGTAAGCAGAATCATTATCGCTAAACTTGTCAACAACATTATCAGTATAATATTTTTAGTCTAAAAGGTCAAAGTGTCTGTCGCACTAAAAAAGGCGTGTTTCCTGTCCCTGAAAAACAAAGACAAATTTATTTAAAACAAATTCATCAACCAATCAGCATTACAATGATCACATGCTGATTTGCTTTGTCCATGTAAAGCCTCCACAATCTGGGTAGCTTTTCATAGATATCAAGACTAGTATTCAAGACAGTGTGAAGCCTTCAAACTCAAATAGCAGAAATCACATCTAAATAACACCTTTTGTCAACTGGTTAGTCAGAAAGAAGAAATTGGCAATACAGAGAGATCAAAATAGTTGAAACTCACGGCCTCCCAATCCAATGAAAATTTTAAGGTGTTGAAAAAGATGAGCAAATTTGCCACATGGTGTCAATCTTTCCTTCAAAAAGTTACATCTAGGTTCAACGAACCCTAGACTTGATACAGCCTGTGGCATTGACCTCTGGTCTCATCTCAGTACCTTTTAGGCCTTGTTCAAATCGAAAGTTTCTTCAACCGAAACTCCTGTAGCACTTTCGTTTGTATTTGACAAATATTGTCCAATCGTGGGCCCAACTAGGCTCAAAAGATTTGTCTCGTGATTTACAACTAAACTGTGTAATTAGTTATTTTTTTCTTTATATTTAATGTTCCATATATATGGATACAAATTGATGTGATGGGGAGAGAGTGAAAAAACTTGCAACTTGCGCACGAACTAAACAATGCCTTAACTACTCCAACATTCTATGATGTTTCCAAAGAAATGTAGCAGGAGGTATCTTATTCCATAGTATGTTTAAAATAGGTGGTGGCACAGAAGGAAAACCACCTGTCGGTTGAAGAGTAATTATTGCCAACTTGTTGAAAATATGACAAATGGCCTGTCACTACCGGATACAAAACACCATTTGATTGACGTGCTCGTAAATGAGAAGCAGTAATTGATTTGCATACGCCAATTGATGTTTGGACAACTTTTGCAAGGGTTTCTCTATCAGACATAAAGTGTCAGTTCAAGCTTCTTGCTGCCACAAATCTTAATGATTTCTGAAATCTGCAGGTGTGATCAGCAGGCTGGCACATGTTGGTAGAATACCATTCTCTTTAGCTGGTACTGGTAGACATATCATTCATTCAATACCCATATCATGTTGAATTTTATGAGGGGCAGTTCACCTAATAGCTTAAAATTTTAGGGAAATTTCGATGAAGTAACCGACTAACCATGGTTTAGCCAAACCCAAGACACAAAATGGAGAAAAACAAACAACTGCTTCTGAAGCGTTCTTTTAGAGATAGGATCAGAGTAAACACTTTCGAAGCAATTCAACAAAGCAATGCATGATACTGAATTTTTCTGCAGTGCGCAGTTATTAATTAGAACAATGAGAGAAAATAAAAGAATTTCGTAGTGCAGAAGGTTTTTTTTTATAGAGTTAACAGAGATAGTCAATAAGGTTTGACGATTACATTTGAACTTCTAAGAGACTCGAGAGTCTAGTCTTTTAAACTTCTTTTTTTTTTTTTTTTTTTTTAAAGAATGACGGCATGTTCAGGTAGGTGGCTGGTAGCCTGGTAGATGATACACCCGTACAGAGGATGGCCTGCGCTGAGATTACTTAACCAGCACCAGAAGTTCTGCACAATCCTTTGAAAATACAACAATTTTTTTTCGAGATTGTGCGCTGCACGTATTTCATTAAGAAGAAGAGAATTTGGATTACAGGGAGGAGGCTGCTGAAGGTAACGAGGATTACCATCCGACAACCTCAGATAAAACGAAAAGCAAGAACGTGAAGGGGTGGGGGACCCTCCACCTAATAACCCCAGCCATTGAGCCTAAAACAAAATAGACCCCAACACCTTGGTAGCCAGTAGTGATCGGAGCCGTAGACGACAGCAGCGGCAAAGCATCCACTAGAACTCCTCGGTGGCAAAGCATCCACCGAAACCACCGTGGCGGCAAAGCATCCACCGGAAACACGACCTCGGCGGCAAAGCACACGCCGGAAACACGACCTCAAACTCCGATTGCTCCTCTGAGTCACTAAGGCCATAGCCCTTAGGACCACGGTCGAGGAGGACAAATCAGAAGATACACCGGCGGCCAAGCGTCCGCCCAAGCACCCTCGGCGGCAAAGCATCCGCCGGAAAACACCTTCGACGGCAAAGCATCCGTCAGAAACTCCTCGGCGGCAAAGCATCCACCGGAACGACCACAGCTATGGCTACAACAAACACCAGCTAGACGAACCAAGGTGAGGAGAAACAAGATACCCAATTAGGCATAGCAGAACCAATGATGACGACCAAGCGCACCGCCGAAGAGGAAGATAGCCCTGCACACGCCATGGCTTGGAACTTCAAAGGCAACGCCTTCAAGAAGGACTGCGCCGCAGAAAGCGCCGCCGCTACCTGCCCAGGCGGGCCAGGTTTTCACCTCGAAGCTCCATGCCGGTCGGAGAGGGGGCACAGCGACAGATGCCTCCAAGGAGGAAAACGGCGCCAAGAAGGCGTCGCCATCGTCGGCCAACAAAGAAGGCTTTCACCTTGCGCCACCCTCCCCCCGCGCGGACCACGCCGACGCCGCCCGCCCGACGCCATCCCCGACGTTGCCGATGAACCAGGGGCACGAGTGCCGAGCGAGACTACGCCATCCACGCCACCACGGCGTCGATGATGCATCGCAAGCACAGCTGCCCACACCACCATGATGCAAGGCAGCGAACGCGTTGCAGACCTCGGCACCTACACCCCGTTCGCCTCGCGAGAACGGCCGCCGGCGCATTCGGAAAGGGGCGCGATCGATGGGGGCCCATCTGCGCCACCGAGCCGCCGAGCCCAGCGCAGCACCCACCGGCCCGGGGTGGGGAGAGCGGGAAGCCACCGAACCCCGCCCGCCCAGCCGCCGGAGCTGCAGGTCCCTGCCGCCGCCGGGCCGCCGTTGGAGGACGCTGAGGGCCGGTGCAGGCAGCCACCGCCGCCACCACGGGACGCCGGAACCTCGCCACCTGGCGCCGCCAGACGCCACATCCGCCCTGAGGGCTCGGATCTGGCCGGGCCCAGCGGGGCCGTGGCAGCCGCCACGCACGGCCCCGACGCCGGCAAGGCCGCCGGCGGGACCGGAACCGGCTGCAGCGCCGCAACGCGCCGATCCGACCCTGTGGAGCACGGATTCGGCCGGCCGCCGCCGTTAGCTGTCGGAGGTGAATAGGTGGAGGCGGGTGGAAGAGGAGCGAGGGGAGGGAGGGGGAGTGCGAACGGCTCCCATTTTCGGGAGACCACCGCTGGCCGCCCGCCGCACACTGGGGGCGCGGACGGCGGCCGGAGGGAGGCGCCGACGAGGGGGCTCGGCCGGCGGTTGTCGCCCCCCGAGTCGCCCGAGGGGTGGGCGCTTCGGGAGCCCGGGGAAGCGTTCAATCAAAATACAACAACATTTTAGAATGATAAATACTTAGATCAAATCAATCTCACCGACTCGAATTTGACTCTGAGACCTGAGATGGGACGAGCGGCGGCCGCCACCGCCATGGCCCTCGACCGCGTGGGCGCGGTGAATCGTGCCGGCTTTGCGCTTTTGGGTTCTGTCTGAAATGAAAGTGGCCGTGGGCCGTGGCCACGAACGACTTTATTTGTTTTTTTTTGTAATGGAGTGACTAATAGTCCGGCCCAAATTTAGAGGGTCATTTGGCAAATATTAGGATCACGGTTAATACACGGCCCAAAACAGTGTTTCTCTAAAATATATCCTGAGCGCAATAAATAATAATGATCCAAATCAAGGAGCCTATTTTGAAGATACAGGCAACATGTGTATGCCTGGCTGAACACCACCTAGTTCCATTCAGAAATTTGGCAAAAATAGTTTCCATACGAAAAAAAGGACGGTTAAATAGTTTCCATATGAAAAAAGGACTAATATTTTTCTGTATTGCAAAGTAGTGTGCTTTAAGTTCTGTACCACCCAAACAAATATTTACAGGAACCACAACCACTAAAAAAATAGTACTACGATTATATTCTACGAAAGTGAAAGGGAAAAGTACAAAGAAGCTTGTCAAAGACTAAAAGTTCGCATCACATCATTATTTAATCTGTTCAGGAAGCTTGTCATGAACATTATCAGATCTTTCCCGTCTAAAAGCACAAAGTGTGTCTTGCAACACAAAGACATCCTTGTTCTCGTGAAAACAATTTAAACACTTGTTTAACTTGAATTCACAAACAAATGAACATCGCAACCATCACTCAACCATGTGGGGACAATGGGCACAAGGGCACAACGCTATATTTTCTCCGTGCTAAAATACATACATATAAGAAACTAACCAATCTCAAGTTTGATCAAATAAAAAAAAATATTCATATTTTTATAATTATATACTAAAGAAAGTATACTATTTTTTATAAGTCTAGTTAAAACTAAAAATTAGTTGACTTTTAGAAATGCAAGATGTGTACTTATTGTAGGACAGATAAAGTAAGATGAAAGTGGTTATGGACCTAGTTTGTTATAGGAGGAGGCCTAATTTGTTATAGGAGGAGGGGCTAATGTTAGTGCACTAAGCTACTTTGTTGTCACGAGCACATTGTCCCAATGAAAGAACAGTCTTTGTTGTCACGAGCACATTGTCCCACTGAAAGAACAGTACCGTTAAATCCTAAAATAAATCTACAACACTATTAAAAATTTTGGAATATATCTAATAAAATACAAGCACCCACATTAAGTCAAGGACTTGAATTAGGATGGATCAGTTCCACCATAATGAACACCAGCCAAAGTAAGCAAAAGCAACATACGAATTTGATGCAAGCAACAACCAAAGGATTAAAAATTTCAAAGTGGCATTCAAGTAAACTTAACAATTTCAGGATCCCCGCCCGTGCGCGTCAAATTTAAATTTTTGTCAGAGGAGTGCCAAATTTAAATTTTTGTCAGAGGACAAACATTTGCCACACTTCTTTTATTACACAATCAAGGAATTATTGGTGGGAAGACAAACATTTGATCTTTATTATTAACCATACTTCTTTTATTACATAAGAATACAATCAAGGAATGTAGTTGTACAAGTACAATTACGTTTCAAAGTAAAGGATTTTTTAAATTTAACATGTATTCAATAGATATTCCGGTCTCACTAATTTTTTTTTGGTATTTCTGTGTGTCAAGCATGAATTGGTCCAAGGTGGTAACAATCGGTGGCTGTGTACGAGAGCCTCGTAGAAGGCTCATCGCAATCGCCCTATATACACTTTCTGACGGATGAAGGCCATCCCATGATCCATGTGTTTCTGGCCTTTCACATAATTTGTATTCTCCACGACCGCATCCTACACCCGGAGACACACCATAGCGTCCTCCTCCACCACAGCAAGCCACCAAGGGATATTCGATTCCTGAACCTCAGTCATTGCAATGTTAACCAGTGTGAGCAGAAAAGCAATGATTTTTAGATAACATGTGTATTTATCTTAATTTCTAATTGAGGTTTGAAACAGTATCCATTGAAACCGACTAATTTGTTAACCTGGAGCTTAATGCAATTATGCAAGTGGCATGGTATGTTAGATATCATGCATATGTATACTGTGATTGCATCACAGATAATAAAACTTTTAGACAACTTTATCTTATATCCAGAATGTAATTGGTCACTTCTTTTGATTCCTACTATATATGAAATTAAGGTTGTGGAGGTGAAACATTTTTGAAATATATATACAAGATGATTTTGTTAGATAATGGAACGAGGTTCTAGCCTCTACGTATACTACAAACACCGTGTGTGTGCGCGCGCATGAGTATTTGTACTATGTTTTTTCTAATAAGTAAAGAATATATATTTGAACTCACCATATTGTTGCGGAGAAACAAAAGCCTCCATGGCGGCTCCATAGTAATCAGCATAGATGATGGTCACGCCAGGATGGAGCTTACGCAACTTCTCCAATTCCTCGATGAGAAGCTCGTTATGATACCGTGCAAACTCGTTCAGCCATCTAATGCAACCTGTCCCTGGCTCGTAATCTTCTTTCTTGTCACTCCGGAATACCAACAGGTACCATGGGATGCATCCAATGGGGAGATTCCCTGGAACCACCAGAGTCTTGGCTCCTAGCCCGATCAACTCCTGCAAAAAAAATTGGACGCATTTGGATTATTGCTATCTATACAATGCCCGCATATGATGGATATAGAGAAACAAAAACTCACTGTGATAGATGAAGAGATTTTAGCGATAACTGCTGGAGAGAAAGTGGTAACATTCTCAAATGGGACTCTTTGGAGAAGTGGTAAGTTATAGTCGTTGCCTCCAATTTCTCCAACTATGAAAAGGGATTGGTTCATCATGCCCGAGCAACCTGTGCAATGTCAACATGGCTCTGTTTTTGAATTAGCACGGAAGAGGAACTATGATCATTTGCTGGTCCTCCTAGCTAGCCCGAAGGGCCAATGCACTAATAAGGTGTGAACCATATAATTCTAATTTTATTTGTGAACCATAGGTCTAATTTTATTTATTCATACATAAAAATATAATATTTCTTGGTTTACTTCCAAGCATGGACGTACTTAACAAGTCATAATCATGCATGGTTGAAAGAAAAGGTGACCAACAAAATAAAATAAGAAAAAAAGGTTGTTATGCAATGATCGGGTCAATACATCTTAACTATTAGGTCAATAGGTTCTGATTTTTACCACCTTATTTTTTTATAGAAAAAGTATTAGGACAGGACAACTGCTGATTATATTAAAAAAATGAAGGTGAACACAAATTGAGCAAGACAATGAAATTACAATAAAGCAACGAGACACCAATAACAAAAACAACCAGAGCTAACAATTACCAACTTATTTCCAATTTTGCCCTATAAACTAATTGGCCAAGAAGTGGCTAACAAGCGAAAGCAACCAAACAACGTCGAAGTCGACCTGAGGCCTAGTTGACGCCTTGGCAGTGGTCAGCTCGATGTAGCCTAAGGTGACTGAAGCGATTATGGGGGCATGGCTATCACCATACCATCTTTAGTGTTTGGTGGATAGTCGCGTCGTGTGTAAGCCGCTAGCGGTGTTGCTAAGATGTCCCTTGCAGTGATAGTGCAAGTGCAGTGACTGGTGATATATATATTTTTAAAAATACTTAGTCAATGTTTCAAAAAAAATGAGGAAAAAATATATCATGAACTGGTGCTGCTGGCCCTCCTTGTTCGCCGTTGGTGGATGGCTACTTGACTGCGGACAACGATGCCTCCGCCAACTTTCGACTCGAGAACTTCATCAAGAAAGTGATGTGTTAGAGGGCCTCCCCACTGATTCGTGAGTCACCCAGCCCACCACCTGCAATGGTGGTGCTGCCTCTGCGAAGCCAGCGTCTAGCGGCACAAAAGCTCTCCTGGGTCTGCTTCCAAACGAGATGAGAATTCTAATCATTCAGCGAATGGGATTAGTCTCACAAGTCTGTCAACGCCAAGCGCATCGACGATGAAGGCTTATAAGGAGCTCTACGAGATGGAGCCCAACCCTGCCAACATTGAAACTTTAGAAGCGCTCTTCCATGATGGTGGGAAGGAGTCGTGCCGGCAACAGCGGAAGCGCAAGCAGCCCTCTTCTTAGGCTATGTTGCTACTCTTATCCTAGTTGTTTATTATTGATATCAAAATTTACACTTGTATGTTAGGATGGTCCAACCCATGTCTGTAATCCCATAGACCTCCAAGAGCATTCAGCGGAAGCGCATTGTATGTATCAAACACTTTTCTACCTAATAATAAAACACCAAAATTTCAGCCCATCTATTTTCGTCCATCCATTTTTTTTTTTTTGTCCACCTTACCGTAACTACTGGATAATATATATGACTCTACACATACAAGTTTGAATAGCTCACGTCGGACGATGATTGATATAGAGTTTGATTCCAAAATGCATTGAATCATGCCTTCTATATCTAGACTCATAAGACGATGATCGATATAGAGTTTGATTCCAAAACATATTCAATTATGTCTTCCGTATCTAGACTATGAATCATGTTCATATGAGTTAGATTCTAATATTAAATATTTAAAGAGAGTCTTATTCTTATTTTTTTTTCAGCTCTTCCGTGCACATTGGGAGGTTATTATGGTTTTTTTTTTCCTCCACCACAATATAAAAAAAATCTATATTAAAAAACAAAAAAAAAATTGGCGTACCTTTTCTTATCCAGCGGACCAGCACCTACCCCTTCCCGTATTCTTTTTTTTGTCCGCATGTTCCTTTTTTTTTCCGTTGGTGATTTTCTTTTCCTGTTTCCCATCTCCGCTTCAGTTTCTGTTCGTGAATTTCTTTTCCTTTCTCTACTCCAATTTCTATTTTCTTTTTTCCTTTCTCTACTCCAATTTCTATTCATGACTTTCTTTTTTACGTTGTGGCCCTGTCTATCCAGTTTTGGTTTGATTTTTTTTGCACCTTGTGTCCGATCTGTTTTTTGGTTCAATCCAACTTTTTTTTGGTTTATATCTTTTTCTTAGTTTGTTTTGTTTCAGTTACGTTCAATTTTTTCTCAGTTCTTTTCATCCATAACTTTGTGTGTATTTTGGTTTATTTAGTTGCACCTTCAGTTGTTTTTGTTTTCATATGTTTCTCCACTATATATATGGTGGCTTTCTCTTTCAAACCATTGAGCATTCTCTAACACATAAAGATTTTCACTTAATAAATTATTTTTGTAGTTCTGATTAATAACAAAACTTATTTTTACTAAACTTTAGATTAGTCAATGACCTAACTAATCAAATCATGAATAAAAATCTTTAACTACGTGTTGTGTAACCCAATGTAAATAAATGTATCTTTATAAAATTGACAATGATTCACATGTGAAAAATCAAGAGAGAGACGTCTGTCATAAGTGTCCATAAGTGTCAATAGAGAATCCGATCCTTCACACATCGACAACTAACTGTTTGTTGACATTAATCAAATATTAGAACTAGAATTTTTTTTCGAGTCTCAAATATCACGAAACTCCATATAATTATAACAATACATGAATAGTATAAAAAATAGTCTAAATATTTCTATGATTTACAACATAACAAAAAATTATCAAATTTGTATTTAAATTTGATACATTGTCTTATTATTTCTAACACAAACTTATATTATGGATGTCATTGTCATCATGAAATAAATTATAACTTATAAAAGGAAAAATATAAATAATATGTACCATTTCTATTGTCATCCCACAATTGATAGTTTTTTCTCCGTTGCAATGCACGGACATGTTTGCTAACTTATCTTAATTATGAAGATACGCAAATTTTTTTACCTATTTAAGAAAAAAGTATATTTTTCCTTACATATTGATGGATGATCTACAAAGAAAAAATAAAATTGGGAAGAACGTGCCAAATTTAAGAGGCGGCAAAGTACATAGCATGTAGTAGAAAGTACAAATTAGAAACAGTTAGATATACCTGAGAGGTTGCCGGGGCAGATGAGGTTGAGCATGTCCCGGAACCACTTCATCTCCATGTCGAGGTGCACCACGTCGCCCACGTCAATACCCCTGCCCCGGAAGAAGTCCGGGGCGAGCGCCGTGGCGCCGCCCACCGCGAAGTTGGCCCCGTGCAAGAAGTCCTCGGCGCGCCGCCCGCTCAGGCTCAGGTACGGCGGCACGAACGGGAGCCCCAGCGCATCAGCTGTGCAGGCAGATTTCGAATGAATGAACCACAAAAATCAGAATGAATGAGTCAGAAAAATTCAGAGCCAGGCATTGTGGTTGCTGGCTGGGGTACCGACGAAGTCGAGGACGATGCGGCCGTCGGTGAAGCGGCCGGTGGCGCGGTGGAAGAAGGTCTCGCCGTAGGGGGGAGCCGGAGCACGGGATCGGAGTCGTTGCTGTAGACGAAGCGGTGGTTGCCCGTGTCCGCCAACGAGTCGCCGAAGCTGAACACGCGCGTGTAGCACGCGGACGCCGCCGCCGGCGCCGCCGTCCCAGCTAGCACAGCCGCTGCCACCACCATCGGGAACAGCAGCCGTCTTCCTCCTCCTCCCCCGGAAAGAGAGGAAGCCATGGTTTCTCCTGATCTCGTCGGTTTCGGCGGCGCTGGAGACGGGCGCGGAGAATGAAACTGAACAAGCAGCGCGATGGCGGCTCTCTTGTCGTAGATTAAAACGTCAGGAGGACCAGATAGCGGCCATCTGCGAAGTGAAACTGAAAGGCCAGGAATGGAGTTTCTCCGTAGGTAAAACGCAACACTCGTCCATTTGGAATTTGGCTTCAAGGGTCAGCGACACGGCAACAACCAAAAACTAACCGGATAATCTCCACTGTTTTTTTATAAAAAAAATAGGTGATCTCCACTCTCAATAACGTCAATTTAGTTGTGAGGAACAACTAGTTTTAATACTGCCGCTGTCCGTGAATATTATCTCAAATCAAATTTTTTTGTATTTAACCAAATTAATTTAAAGGGGCACAAATATTTATGACCAAATGAGTTAACTATCGCCAACAAACGGCATCCAAAATACAGGACTCATTTCATGTTTGATAGTGCCACTCAAAAAGGTTCAATATCCATTTTTGGTCTTCTTCAATAAAAAGACTAAAAAAAAACTATTTCTATAAATGGGTCTCATTAGATTTCGGTTATATCTGTCCTGGCACTCAAAATAGGTGTCTTGTATAGATACTCTATTGGAGGCGGATACGATATTGAGCCATTTTAAGTTTGAGTGTCCTTGTGGGTCACCTGTTAGAGAGAATCTATAAGAGCATATATATGTGTTATGGACTTTATGTGGTGTATCTAGCTATACTAATACTAGTTTGGTTTCGTAAAACTTTGTGATCTTTTTTTGTAAACTCAACTAAACTTAACAATATTTGATTTAAGATAACTATAGAAATTATTTTATTTAGAGATGAAGAGAATACTTAATTGTTACGTAGATGGTCCGTAAGATTAAGATGTTATGTAATAGTAGTGGCTAAGTCTATTCCAAAATTTAGCTATTCTAGTATAGAATTTGCTACGTTTCTAGATATACATTATGTTTACATATATAGTAAAACTACGAATCTAAAACAACTAAAATGAGTTACAATTTAGAAAAAGATAGAGTGGCTGATAAAAATTTAGATCTTTAATTAATAAGGTAGTTAATATCTTACCTATATCATCTAGCTAATAATTAGCTATTAGCTGGTTTCATTCCAACTACACAGCTAATAGTTAGCAGGAGGGTGGATCTGAATAGATTCTTACTCGTTTCTATGTATTGTATTTCTTATTAATTATAAAGATTTTTTGTGAAAAAAAATCAATTCTACATGTAGGCGATTTCCTGCGACTTCCTGCGGTTGACCGGCTGTGCCTTTTGTCTTGATTCTCATGAAGCTTTTGGCTGACCGGATATATAGCTGTTCCAAATAGCTCTCATTTGTTTCATTGATAATTTATGGCTTTTATATTACATAATAGAATTTGCACTAGATAACTATTTTCTTCTGCATGAATAAGGCAATAAATTGTGGGGACCTAGGTACTGTTTACTACCTCAGAATAGGATATCACTACCAGGTCCAAACCCTCTATCACTACCAGAAATTGAACCAGCAGCGGGAAAGTGGTACTAACAAGGTTTTTCTATCACTGTTGGTTGCTTGAACCAGGTATTCATTTCGAACATTAATGTCAGTTTTTCTCCTAAACCGGGTTAGGACTAGAATCAGCAGTGTTGTTTTTGTAACATTGCTGGCTAGAGATATGCAACTAGCAATGATATCCCTATGATCATTGCTGGCTTTAGATATAGACCCAGCAGTGATGATATGCAAGCCGGCGGCAGTGATAGCATATATCTCACTGTCGGTTCGTGGCTTGAACAAACAACAATAAAAATCTTCACTGCCAGTTCATTAGGATCCTCAATCATCATTATCGAATTTCCAACTTATGAACCGGCAGTGAAGGGCTAGCACTAGCGGTTCGTAGGCAATCGACAATGATAGGCTGGTGGTGAAAGTCAGTTATGTAGTAATGTGTGAGATGTCACTTTGAATGGCTTAATTTCATATCTAAGAACGATATGTCAGTGTATTCTTTCTTAAGGACATATTTAGTATGATGGCCCTAAGGACTTGATGTTAGTAGTATGTCTTTTTAATCCTTAGGCAAGAACCATAAGTGGGGTGTAATAAATTTACGTAGACTAACATTTGTGCTAAATTAATTTTTTACAATCTTAAATCATTCTAGGCATTCAGAGCCTGTTTGGATCGAGGCCACCTAAGCAAGCTCTGGCTAGACAACCATCATGACCCTAGGCGTACGTCCAAGCACTCGCACCTGAGTTTGATCTAGGCCTACTCCCTCCGTCCCAAAAAGGATGACGTTTTGGGTGTTCGGTCTGGGTTTGGAACTCGATTTGTAGAAAATACGTACAATATTTATATCTCTTAATAAATTTGTTAAAAAACTAGATCTAAAGATCTTTCCAATAATATTAATTATGATACTAATCGATGATATTTAGTATTTATAAAAATTGCCGGCAGTGATTTCTCTTCTTCGAGAACGCAATTTCTTTTTTGGACGGAGGGAGTGCCACACCTGCGGTGCAATGGTGCCTGCTCCACTTCTTGTAATCTCATGTGTCCAGCCAGCTCAGCGGCTAAGATCATGTTTAGGGACTCGTCTTTGTTCTAGTAACACTACCAGAGGCCTTATCACTACCTGCTCAAGCCACGAAACGGCAGTGAAATATCACAATATCACTATTGGTTTGTGGCTTGAGCCGACAACGATAAAAATCTTCACTGCCAGTTCATGAGGATCCTCCGTCATCATTTTTGAAATTTCAGCTTGCGAACAGGTAGTAAAGGGCGAGCACTGCTAGTTTGTAGGCAATATAGGCTGGCGGTGAAGGTCAGTTTTGTAGCAATGTGTGTCAAGTCACTTTGAATGGCTTAATTTCACATCTAAGAACGATATGTTAATGTATTCTTCTTAAGGACATATTAGTACGACGACCATAAGGACTTGATGTTAGTATTGTGTCTTCTTAGGCAAGAACTGCAAGTGGGGTGTGATAAACTTCCATAGACTAACATTTGTGCTAAATTAATTTTTTACAATCTTAAATCATCCTAGCCATTCAGAGCCTGTTTGGATTGAGCGAGGCGTCCGAGCACTCGCGCCTGGGTTTGATCTGATCCAGGCCCAATCCACACCTGCTAGCGGTGTAGTGGTGCCTGCAGCCTGCTCGACTTGTTCTCATGTGTCCAGCCAGCCAGCTCAGCTGCTAAGGTCTGGGTCTAGGAACTCGCCTTCTAGTAACACTACCAGAGCCCAGAGGCCTCTCCGGTAGTTACAGCCTGCGTGAAGCACTCGCGCTATAGCTCGCCTTCTTCCTCGCAATTTGGGACTTGGCATTTCGCGGTTGTTGGAGTGCCTGTCTCGAGGGCGGTGACAGGATTAGAAAAGTTGATTGCTAGTACGAACCAGCAGCCTATCACTGTCATTGCTAGACCTTCACCTCCTGGTATCATCGAGCACCTTGGCGTCGAGCTCAGCAAAGAGGCTTTGGTGACTTTGGAGAAGGCTGGCTACCGAGTACCGAGTATGTAACCTGTTGGAGTTCCCTGAGTACGGAGGCTAGAATCTGTTAGAAAACAGAATAACAGATATTCAGAAACGTCAAGTCCTCCGGATCAGAGATGGGAGAGAGCATTGTTTTACACACTACTTTTTTTTTTTTTTTTGGCGTGGATCATCCTTCTAACACTACTACTACTACCTTAGAGAAACAATGGTACTATATTTGCCAAAAACAATTTTCATGTATCCGTTTCTACCGAAAAAGTGACTCATGCAATAACACACTAATTGTGAACAAACTGATGCCGTGCTATAGGAATTAGGGATCTAATGGCAGTGACGTGTGCACGGATCTAAAACATTACTCATGTATCGATTGTGAAGTACTGATAACATACGTACGTACTGTGCACAATGTACCTGAAACTTTAAAAAGCCTAACAAAACGTAGTACTGTACAATGTTACCACCACCACAGCAAAGTTCAGCATAGATAAGTCCAAGTGGCAGAGACAAGAAAAATAACTTCTCAAATCACCACAATCCACAAGGTCACAGCTTTCATCACCGAAACAAATTTATTGACTATTACAAATACATTCAAAGTTTCAACATGACCAGGCGTCCTTCACCCGAAGCATATTTATTGTCGGTTTGGAAAAGTAGCCTTCACAGGTTACCCTTCTATATGTACAATTGTATGGTCATAGAACAGTCAGACTTGATTCCAAGACAGAAGGAAGCTGGGTCTGGTCTCTAAGCCACACCCACAGGGAAGCAATATAGGATGGATTTCATTGACACAATCTGCAAGCTACCTATTGGGTATTAAAGTGAGCAGACATTACTGGTCACTGGGCTGTTGACACGACTTGATCAAAGAATTTATAGATGTGCAACAACTTAGTGACGGTTGGTAGTATTTTGTTAGGAACATATAACCAAATAACTAGAAACAAAGAATCCACACCAAGGCACATATCGCATAGCATCAAGCCTGTTGTTTGTTGGTATTGATGCCTCTACCTGAGATCATTACTGAAGCTGCTATATCAATAGGGTCTTGGTGGATAAGTACCAGGGTAAGGCGCTGCATAAGATCAAACAACACAAAGGGAGGTCATACGGTTAGAGCACTGACTAATATCATGAAAAAGGATGGATTTATCTTTGTTCAATTGCATCTCACCAGGTGGATACGGGGACTGTGCTGCCGGCGGGGGTGGATATGGTTGTTGCCCATATGGCTGCGGTGGGTATGATTGTTCATATGGTTGCGGTGGATATGATGGAGGGTATCCAGCGGGTGGGGGGTGGTATGGTTGCTGCAGAGGTGGTGGGTAGTCTGCAGTGGTATATGGTGCATGGCTAGGAGTTGGGTAAGCAGGGTATGCGGTTGCAGCAGGGTATGCTGAAACAGGTGGGTACGAAGGAGTGACTCCTGTGTATGGAAGCGCTGATGCTAGTGCTGCGGCTGGGGCTGAAGCAGGGGCAGGGGCAGGGGCAGGGGCAGGGGCTGGGGCTGGGGCTGGGGCTGGGGCTGGGGCTGGCATTGAAAGTGGAGGAACAGGATGTGCACTTGATGCGGCGACACTTCTACCCATCTTGTTCTTCTGTCAGACAAAATGGAATCAGGCACAAGACAGGGCTAAGAAACTGCCAAAGAATAGTAGTCAGCTTCTCACCATTGCTGAGACATCAAAGTGCAAAATGAGCTTCACTTCCCCAGCAGATCTGAAAATTTGCCACTGTCAGAAAGTTCATGAGACCAGTGCACTCAAGTTATATAAGATAGGAATACCTCATGTGACGTGTTTGCAGCGGCCATGAGGAGTCATCATAGCCATTTGTGAGCACCTTGTGCAGATATACTCTACACAAAAGCACAGCCGATGGTTACTCACTAAAATTAGAAGCCATTGACCATATTGATGATGGATGCTAAGAGCCACAAACCTGCCACTGCCGATGAAGTCATCATGGGTTAATGTGTTGCTGTTCCATACGGCAACGTTCAACTCGCGGAGCCCTTCAATGAGGGGGATGTGGAACTTCTCATCGAATGTTGGGTTTCTTCCCCCATCTAGCATCAGTATCACATTTTAGGTGGAAAAAAAAGAGAAATATACTAAGATATAGCAAAGGGAAATAATTAATATATTTCTATAGAAACCTGAGTGTACAGAAAACTAGTTTCTGGAGGTAAATAATCAGCAAAATGAATGTATCACCACTGTTCATGATGTCTAGGAACTTCCTGGTTGCAATAGGGCTGGTAAAACAGTTCTAATCCACTCCTATTGATGACCCTCCTCTGCCCCAGCATTCAGTTTTTCTTCACCTAGAGTTTTTTAGGAGCTTCCTTTTCACACACACACAACAACAACACAAAAAGAAAATATTAAAAAAAAACTCGGCCCCTGGGGGTAAGACCTCCCCTGAGGCATTGATGGCAGGGTCGATAAAAGGCCACGAACCCCAGCTAATCAGGATGTGCCACTAACAGAGAGGATGTGCCTGCAGCCGCGTATCACGCTGCAACCGTCAGTGGACTGTAACCCAAGGAGTGCCCTTTTTTGGTGAAAAAGAGAACAGGGAGTCAAACTCCCAATCTGTGGGTTGCGCTTCCTGCATCCCTACTACGTGCACGCTCTCTCTTTTCACAAAGAAATAATAAAAAAAAGTTTGTGCTAATTGCTCATAAATTTTGCAGCCTGAGATGAATTCACATTGACAAGACAGAGAATGGTGGTCCATTCAACTTCCAAAGCAAATCGAAAGCACAATCTAGATAGACCCATAACTCCTCTACTGTGTTCATTAAATTTAAGTGTCCCAATGCAATTAATTTTTCAAAACTGTGGAATCACAACTCAGTCATATAGCTAAGGTTCCAGATAGTAGACACAAGAAAAAAGAAGCACTTTTAGTACCCAAAGTAGCTTTTAGTTGCCGCGGGTTACGTTCATGTTTCAGAGTAGTTATCAGACACTAAAGATTCAGAGGGATTAACACAGACAAAATGGTGTGAGTGGTACTTGTTCCAACATAATTTAGTCCTAAATGAATGGAAATCAATCATAATACTCTGATTTGGAGGTACCAAGATTCCGCTAGGGGCATCCAGCATATCAACACCATACACAATTGGGCATAAAGACATTTACCAAGATTCCGCTAAGGGCATCTAAGCACATCAACAGCATACATAAATTGGGCATCAAGACACTATGCAAAGTTAGAAAGAATCAGCCCAACTGGTCGGTTGGCGGTGTCCATATCTAAGCTATTCAGTGGTATTCGTCCATTACATATGGGCCAAAGCACATTATAAGTGGATGCTCCCATTAGTTGCACGGAGTATGTTCATGTCTTCACAGTAGTTGTCAGCCATTAATGATTAAAGAAGATCACACAAACAAAATGGCACGAGTGGTAGTTGTTGCAAGTTAATTTAAACCTAAATGATTGAAATTCAAAGCATGATATGCTGATTGGAAGGTACCAAGATTCCGCTAGGGGCCTCTAGCGTATTGACAGCATTCATAAATTAGGCATAAGGCATTATGCAAAACTGAAAAAGAATCAGCCTAGCTGGTCGGCTGGCGTTGGCCGTATCTAAGCTGTGTACCATCGGTGGTATTCCTTCATTACCTATGGGCCAAAGCACATTAGCTGTGAATGCTCCCATTAGTTGTTTGTTTTCCTTTGCCGTGTCTTCTGGTTTTGGCTGTCATTATAGCTAGCTATTGTTTTTTCCCAGCACCTTTGTTCCCTGATTTCTTTTCTTATAGGGTGAGCAAAAATGCGCACAGGACGAATCAACAAACCCCACATCGAAATGAACGAGAAGCTGCAGCAGCTGGCCCGTTCACCTACCCACCTAATAGGTCGTTAATACCAAGAGTTTGCCCAATGGCTGAAGCCAAATAGACCAAGTGAACTTTGAACGAGTAGTATGTCCTAAACGCTCAATCAAACATCGCAGGCCGGCGAATTCCCTTTCTGTGCAATGTATGAATTGGGGTTGGTGGGTATGCGAAGTTGTCTGACGCCAGTTCGACGTCGACATGTGTTATATAATAGTAACAAAAAGGAAACAAATGAAGCAGTGCACGCAAACAAACTGCTGCCATTAGTGTAGTAGTTTATTAGTGCTACAGCGAAGACCGGGCGCGGCCGAGGAAGGAAGAGGGGGGAAGGGGGATTACGGACCGGTGCAGGTGCGGGTGCGGAGCTTGGTGGTGGCGTACTCGAGGACGACGTAGGGGTCCTGGCGGGTGAAGAACTCCGTGTCCCGCAGCTTCCGGCACCCGGTGACTGCAGGGTTACAGGAGGGAGGAGAACCCAATCAGCTACCAGTAGGGGGCGAGGGAGGAGGATCGGGGAGGGGGAGGGAGGCAAGGCAAGGCACCACCTCTGACTTCGAGTATCAGCCCATGGATTGACGACATGCGGAGAGGGCCGGAGTGGGGGAGGCAGGCGGAGCTGGCGGGAGGAGAAGAGGGGGGATCTCGTCGTCTGGGAAGGAAGGAGAGGAGACCGTGGGGCGGGGATCTGATGCTGATGCGACGGGCGAACGATGAGTGAGTCGATCGACGACGATGGCTCGGCCCTGGTGCCCCGGTGCCGTCCGTCGTCTTATATCGCGACCCGCGGGCCGCGGCGCGGCTGACCTGGCCGAGTCCCTCCAGTGGCCACTCTAATCATGTCATTTTATAAACTTGGATAAGTTAAAAACTGATGTGGAGTGCACCAACGTAGAAAGCCAATTGCGCAATTATACTTCTCTATTATAAATCAAGTTATAAGAGCTAAATAATACAACAATTATCTTCTACTTAATCTGTTCCAAATTATAAGAAGCTTGTTCTTTTTATTTTAAATTTGACCACTCATGTATAGAAAATATCATTTCTTTATGTTGTTGCTTGCTTTATTAATTAAAGCTTTTAAAGAATGGTTCAAATTTTACTATGGTTGTATAAATATTTTAAATAAAACGAGTAATCAAACTTAAGCTAAAAAATGAAATGTCTTATAATCTAAAATGAATGATACTTATTTCATTACCTCTTCTCTAGTAAACAATTAGTAAAAAATAGGAGAAGGGGGGAATCTTTTATTTCCGTCTAACAAAAATTGCGGCAAAAGTTCTTATTAGTCCTTTAAAGAAATTCTTTCGTTTATAAAAAATAAAAAAAAATTTCGATCGTAACATTGTCGTAAATTGCCTAGCATGTTCGATCGTGCCCATACCGTTGCTCGTTCTTCGTCACGTAATAATAATAACTAAATAATGACGCACGCGATGCTTTGCTCCACAACGGCTCCCTCACGTACGGAGGAAGCATGTCAAGAGGCGTGGTGCCTGGAGCCAATTCCGAGTTTATCCGTATCACGGCATATTATGGCCTGGTCAGAGAACTCAGAACTAAGAGACCGAAAGGAACTACAAAGGAAATCTGCTGTGGTAGTGTTTGGCAAGCCGCGATTGAGAATTAAAAGCAACCGCGGCAAGAAGCGCGGCAGAACTGACCGTTGCCGAGAGCTATTTTCAATTTTTAAATCAAATTATGGAACAAAAAAAAAAAAAAGCGGAGGTTGGTTTTGAAGAGACCCATACGGCCACACCGTACCACACGGTACATACGTATAGGTAGGTCAAAAAGGCGTGCATGTGCAACAAGCCGTTGGCAATTGCACTCCAAGTTCTGCTCACAGACCGGGAGCGGGAGGCCTGATACCCGCGGCGTCGATTCGTCCCACGTAGGCACGTAGCTCGAAATTGTGTCTGCTTGGTTGCTGGTCTCGCCTTGCTCGATCCACAGGAAGTCAGCTCACGCGTTTGCCACTATCAGGTGGAAGTGGAAGTGGGACCTTTGCTTCGTTCGCCATTGCCGCGCTTTGCAACGCCCACCGCAGCGCACGCAGAGAAATGCAAACAGCACCAAATCAAAATCTGCATCCATGCTCCATCCGAATCTAATCTAATCACCAA
Organism: Chrysopogon serrulatus; assembly: GCA_015844335.1. Taxonomy (NCBI): domain Eukaryota; kingdom Viridiplantae; phylum Streptophyta; class Magnoliopsida; order Poales; family Poaceae; genus Chrysopogon; species Chrysopogon serrulatus. The sequence continues at coordinate 84,133 of JADLZL010004769.1, read as the reverse complement.
ATGTATGTACTCCCTCCGTCCCTTTTTAATCGTCATCGGAGCGATAGTGCCATGTCCTTTTTTAATCGTCGTCACCTACAAACGAGTAGGCCAGCAGCTCAGTGTCAGACAGCACGGCGCAGTCGATGTGCACCCTTTTCCCTTTCCTCCACTCACACCACAAATTTCCAGCGTTAAAAAAGGGGACGGAGGATGTCAGACAGCACAACACGGCTCAGTGTCAGACAGCACGATGCAATCATTGTTGTAGGGTGTTCAGCTCATATAGCTACTTGTCTTAATTCCCATGTCCATCTTCCAGTGACAAATAAAAGGGGACAGAGGAGTATGTGCGTCTGTGAAGGATGCTCAGGCCAGATCAGATTACAAATTTGCATGTCATTTCCGTGGCCGCTGCCGTTGCGAAGTTGCAGCGGTCCCCGACCCCGGATTCTCGATGACATTTGATGAGAAGCGCGTCAGCAGCACATTTGCAGTTGTCCGGTCGGAACTCGGAATAATTCCTGCAAACCGCGGGAACCAACGGGCGACGAACCACACGTCTTCAGCGGGTGGATCGTTCTATTCTATCCGTTGGTGAATGGCGAGTGGCCACCAAACGACGACGGAACGACCGCAGAGCTGGAGCCTGGAACGACCCTGCCTGTGGGCCTATGGCAAGCGTCGCACGTGCGAGACTGCCTTGGGTTTCTTTCTCCAGTCAACAAGTTCGAGGTCTGCTGTCAAAAAAAAAAAAAAAAAAATTGGAAAGGTTCGCGGCCATTCGTTCAGAAAACAAGGTCCAGGTCAAGGTCAAGCGAGCCAAGAGGGCTAACAGCGCGATCACAGTCGCAAACTCCCGTTACCCTTTGGGTGGGCCTGAGTAGCATGTGCTTGTATAACCATATTTTGCTTAGATCCAGAAAAGGTTGTCTAGTATAAACAGCAATCCCAGGCAATTTGCATGATGCAAACAACACTATTTGCTGAAGCATTGGTTTGATGCTTCACATTGGCTAGGCTTTTCTGAGCTAGCGATTAGTTTTGCTGCAACATGTGCTAAATTAATCACTACACATACATAGCAGAAAAAAGACCATCATGTAGCACATACTGCACTAAGTGAGCCAAGCTCATGGAAAATGAACTCCATTTTCATTTCTCAGTAGCCAAGATCTGCCAGGCCTATCGCACGAGTCGGGCCTGTCCCAGGTGAGCTTCCATGCTTCTAGGCATCTAATCACTCCCTAATTAAATGGGTATACTTATAGTTTCACAATATATGGAATATAGATTATGAAACTATTCATCTTGTTGAATCTAAAAATACAAATCATATGTCACGTTTCTTTTATAGCAATGATTGACTTAGGACATACAAAAGCTGATATGACATGTAAATACAAGTGAAGTGAGTACATGAGAACTGGGAAGAGACATAACAAGCAGTGGTGAAAGTTTATAGGAAAAGGTGAAAATTTCGATCCCTTTTTTTTGATTCATGGAGGTAAATAAAACAGGAGGCTGAAGAGAAAATACATCTCTTCTCAAGTGAGTAGGTTTTTAAGTGAGTTTATATCATAACATAAACTGTTTGGTGCGTGAGTTTTTAAGAAAAAATGTAGAAGTCATAATGAACTATAAAGATACATTCATATAATCCACTAAGAATACAATTCCCAATCAATTACCCACCATTTCCAAGCGATTCGATTGGTAGGAGGTCGTTGACCCTCTAAACCCACGTTTCCCTTCCAACCAAAACCTCCACTGACAAAACAAACAAAATATTTTTAAACTTCTACATCAGAAATCATCTTCCCTGCTTTCAGTTACCCCCAAGCAATGGTGCCCCGATCAACTTTTCTTATTCTGTGATGCAGCCAGCAGCCGCCGGCATGCTCCATGATACAAACAATGCAATGTTGCAGTTGACAAGAAACAAAGATAGCACCAACAAAAAGGGTGAAAGTGATGTAACCTAGTACCTCGTATCTACTCAGTAGTTCAGCTTAATTCATTAGTCATTACAAGAGGATCACAACAAACTGAGTTGGCCTGGTAATGCTCTGTCAAACGATATTTACAGTCAGCCAAGGCTACCACAGGAAAGGGAGTTGCCACCAGTTCTTATAATCACCAACCACTTTATCTTTCTCCCAGGCTTCATCGTAGAACAGTCCTTTGATTCTTCCCTATTACTAACACATAAACTCACTCTACAAAGCCCATTACAAAGCACAAGCAGAAGCAGCAAACCAAAGCTTATACAATGGTTATGAGCTCTTTATCCAAAACTATTTCCTGCTTAAAAAGCCAACCTACGCATATTATTGCGCCTCATCCTCAATCCCACTTCCTCTTCCTGATCTCGCAGGACAAGAGCTCGGTCCTGGTCATCTGACCCTATAGTTGCTCCAGATTCACTCGGCTCAGGTGAGTGCGAGTCCTCGCCAAAGTTGTGCAGCCTCCGGCCAATCAGATAGCGGTCATCCCTGATGGAGTTGTGTAGGTTGGTGAACCAGACATGGAATCTCTTGCCACAAAAGAAGAGTGCGCTGAAGATCAGACATCCAAGCCAGGCAAAACGGTACACTGCTGAGTTTACGATGAGTGGGTAACCCAGCACAGGGAAGATGCCCCTTGCAAGGACGTATGGGACACAGAGAGCAGTAAGGAGTTTGGTGACAATCGGCATTATAATTTCATGGAGGACCCACAGACCCCTTAAACGGGAGAAGCCATCATCTCTAACTCTCTCAAACTTTGACCTCCAGCTTTCATCAACCAAAGGTGCCATCTGATCCAACATAACCTGGAAAGTCTCATAGCAGGTTGGTCAATCTACTCAATCCTATTCTAATGCAAATATCCAAATAGGTACTCCCTCCGTCTTAAAATAACCTATTTTCTTTGACTTTTAAAGATTGTATTTGACCATTCGTCTTATTTAAAAATTTTGTATAAATATCATGTACCTTGTTATGACTTATTTTATCATTAGAGATATTTTGATAATAATTTGTTCATTTTATAATTTGTAGCAAATTTTTAAATAAGACGAATGGTCAAATGTAGTCTTTAAAAGTTAAAGAAAGTAGATTATTATAAGACGGAGGGAGTAATTAACCTATATAGAATAAGATTGATAAATAAGTAGCCGGGAAATGAATAGTGAGGAGACAAGAATCAGAGATCTATAATCTTACCAGTCTAGTCCATATTTTCAAGAATATTAACCCCAGTGCCCAATCCTGGTACAATAGGAAGACAGGGCTCTCATCAATAGGCACCCTCATGGGTACGATGACCAGCAGCTCAAAAAGGAGTCCAATCAGCACAGGAATAACAAAGATCTGAAAGAAAAGATTAATGCTACTGATTAGATCCATAACAATGAGTTACACAGAAAAACGTAGTACTACCACAAATCAGAGAACTCCCACAAGTTCAAAAGGGGGATAGCTGAAACAGAAGTTCAGTCTAGAAGAATTACCCATATTGACAAGAGAAAAGAGCTCTTCAAAACAATTGAGCACCACTTGCAGATCTGTTGTACCAGAAATCCCAGCTGTCGTGATCTGATGTAATCAATAGCATATCTGGTCCCAGCTGCCACACTCCAGAGAATATAGCACCCAATGCTAAAGGAGAACAGATCTGATAGAGTTCAAAAGGTGTCAGCAAATGTGCTATGCAACTGATCTTGTTATTCATAAACACATTAAATCACATGCAAATTACCATTGCACTTGATGCCATGTGTGATTGGCAGGCGGGGAACAGCCTCAAAAACCAGACGGCCAAGCGAGATAGGTATAACTATCATTCCAGCATTGAATATTAGCAGTGTCATCCATGCCAGTACAAGCAAGAGCACGATCCGAAGCACAAAGCCATACCTTAAAGATGGGGAAAAAAAGTTAGCTAACTAACCATAGTTTATGTTGATATACTCAATAAATTATGTTCAGAATGTCATACTCTCAAGTATTTGTTGTAAATATGGATCATTACTCAATTATGTTGATATATATATATATATATATATATATATATATATATAATTTTGATTCAGAAAATCGGTGCAGATAATTGGAACACAGTTGTTTTCAGTTATTTTTTCTAAACAAACTCAGCTATGTTCAAAGCAGTTCAGTTATTTTGATAGTGCAAAATCTAGAGATTGTACTTACTCAGAGTCCCCCTGGTCATCTACATCAGATTCTTCAGTGACATCATTGGCTTCATTTGCATTTCCCCTGCCATTATCTTCTGCAGCAACATGTTGTATCATGCGTTGTTCGACCTGTGGGGCAACCACTTCCCGTCCACCATGTCCCCTGTCTCTTCTTTCTGCCCTGCCATTCCAATTTTCCTGCCCACCATTTTCTTCAGGTTTTGGCAGTAAGAAATCAGTTAAGCCAAGGCCCCAACCAACCGCAGCAAACCAATGATGTAAAAGAGCTTTAATGGTTGCACGAGGCTTGAAATGCTCAATAGCGAATGGGATGCATATTTGGAACAGAAGGACATCGACTGGAATCTCAGTAAATGGGTCAAATATGCTGCAATTCCACAGGAAGCAAACAACACTTAGGATTGGAATTCCAAATGTCCACAAAAAAACAGAATATATGTTGGGTAAGCTAACTCACGTGATGTCCAGGGGAAAAATTGAAGGAGCTACCCTCATGGCCAGCTTTACAGGTAAGAAGACTAACATTACAATCAAACTTCCATACACTGCAACTGACAAAAGAACTCGTCGGGCATGTTTATGCACAGGATCGTCAATCAAATCCCTAAATGGATTGTAATTTGGATCAGCTGGGTCCCGCAGAAAATAAAGAACTCCATTGCGCAGCACCTACCACAATAAGGTAAAAAGAAAGTGAGATTAATGGGGCATATGGGAATTTAAATGTTTGAGTGCTGTTGCTTGAAATATCAAGTGGCTGAGCAATACCCCTCGAAGAAGGCTAACAAATATGCTTATTTGGAGCATATACACAATCCCAACTAGCCAATGGATAGATGAGCTCGCCAAGGGTGACATTGTAAAGAATTCAACTCTCTGCGCAATTGTTGTGCCCAGCATCTTTAGAGTGCAAACATCAAGCCACCAACCACACATAAGAGGAAATACACCGAGCTCGATGACCAGAAGGAATGCAACTTTCACCATAGTCATAAGGTGCTTCATTCCAGCAAAGAACTGCCTGCATAGAGAAGGGATGGCCTCTAATATAGTAGCTATACCATAGAGTCTTCCAATGGTGAAACGTTCTCCCCTGGCATATCGAAGTAAAGCCAGTGATCCGATGTACAAAAATACAAGACAGAAGATGAACATGTATCCAACAGCAAGAGTTGTCAGATCCGAAAGATAAGATGAGCCAATTGTTGTTCCTTTCATCAGACTGCTTTTCCCAGTGCCTTGAATTACACTAAGTCCAGTGGCATTTATCTTCAAGGATTGAGTAACAACCTCAATCACATGCCCGATAACACCTTCATTATTACTGTCGGAAGAAAAATTCTTCACAACATTAAGTGCGCTCTTTAATGTATCATTAGCTATAGAAATAGCTGTTTCTGTGAAGGGCATCATTTTTGCCAGCATAGGAGTGGAAGCCGAAGAGAAAAACCATGATAGATAGTACAGGACAATCCTTCCCAGTGAGAATGGAACAAAGATCACAACAATGAGGAAAATAGCATTGCTGGCCAAAACCTGGAGAAAAGACATTCCTGTCAGTGTTTTGAAATATACATAGCAAAAAAATAATAAAAAATGGCAATAACCATATGAAAGTACATTAAACTATAAATCTTTTTTAGAGTCATTCAACTATGAATCTGATGATACAGTCTGACAAAATTTTCATGTGACTACAATTGCATTTTTCGAAACTGGATTATAGATTCTGTTGAAAGTTAGGAACTGGTATCAAGCTGCTCTCGTGCCAGCCACTTTCATTTCATAATTTATATTTGATACGATTTAAAAAAAACTTGGGTAAATGTTCTTAAGGTTATCAACAATATGATATTTCAACATAAAAGCTTCTTGAAGACTTGGTCAAATTTATAGAAGTTTGACTTAGGACAAAACAAAAATGGCTAGCATGGCAACACAACTCTGATACTCAAAATAGTTATGCCAACACATGTAGATCTAAATAAAAGTATTGCAGGTAAAAGAAAAAAAAGTACTCACTGTTATTGCGTTCTCAACCAAGTGGAAGACAGGGCCTTGCATACCAACAAGTTCATCAAAAGGAACGTCCTCTGCACCATCTGCGTCATCCAGACCATCAAGCATCTGCTCAACCTGAGCCTCAAGCCGTTCTAATCGTGCAGCAACATTTTCAGCATTTCTTCTCAGAAGTTCACCAGCACCAATTCCTTGGGCTTCTGCTAATTCATCAATATTTCCATCTGCAGGAACCCTATTATTAGGACCAGCTAGCCTCCTGACAGCCCGAGCACCATGCCTTTCACGGCCACCATCATCCCTCTCAGCATCATGTCCACCAAGTTCACGCAAATGCCTTATGTAGTCCCGTAATGAGGTGGCTCCAAGAAATATAAGGACAATGATAGCTGAGAGAAGGAACCCATGAAGGCAATCACTAAGAATCAACTGAGCACTGATGTGACTGAGGAACAACCTTTGAGCTTCACCAAGACTTCTCACAAATGTTAACCGCCATATCCAATAGGTAATGAATGGGATAATCATGAGCCAAACTGAGAGAACAAAGGCAAGCCGAAGGATGAACTGAAACACATGGCATGCTTTCATTCCAACACCAACTATCAGTTCCTGGAAAGGAAGTCTTGTCGGAGCATTTTCAGCGTACACAGGCGAGAAGGAGAATGCATGCTTACAGACCTGCAGTGCACAGATGCATAAATCAGAAATTATCTAGAGAAAATGAAGTTAAGACAAACAAGACACACACATCATCATCATCATCATGAGTTTATTTTTTTCCTTTGCAATACAAGCCATTAATACCCAGCCATAGAGTTGTGCCTGGAACCCCAACTAAAACTTGTTCACTCATTTGCCATAGACTAACAAAATGAATTGGAAAACTATATGGTGCTCTCTTTAGCTAAAATATGATGTTGCAATGTTTCAAAAAAATCATCACACAAATCATGTTGTACACCTAAAGTTAAGTGTAGCCGCAACAATTCAGTTTGAAATTCATCTTTGATGTTGAGAGAAAAAAACAGAAGAGGAGTCACTGTTGGGACATGATGAACAGTGCCAGGTTGAATGTTTGTCTATTTTGCTTCTTGACATCTATGATGAATTTCAAACTGAATTGTTGTGGTTATTATACTTAACTTTATGTGTACTACATACAGGATTTTTGTGTTAATTTTTTAAACATAGCAACATGGTTATTTAGCTAATGGGGGCACCATGCCAAATCTGAACTCGAATGAATTGCTCAAGAGGAGGTTTTTTCTAATGATTCCAATCCTCTAGAATTCCTCCATTTTCCCTCTGTTACAAATAGGGCTACGAGAAGACAAGGCAAATCAGTCATCAATACCAAGTCAAGTTTCACTGCTAAGAAGCATAAGCAGACTCTGCAGGTTAACAGAATTATTGGGCCTGCTTGGTTTTGCGGCCAAACTTTGCCATGCCAGAGATTTGGTAAGCAAAAGAATCACAGCAATCCAATCGTCCTGATTCTCAACCCTAATCCCCTACTTTTGACCCAATCTACATGTCATAGCAAAGGATCAGCACCCATAGCACCAGCTCAACATTCAATCGACCAATTCCACCGCGCAATCGGACTAATCAATCTCTAAAGCAACAACCCAGCGGCGTCCCCATCCGCGGGGTGAGGGCAGGGGCAGGGGCAAGGGCGGGGGCGGCTTTACCTCGCACTGGCGCGAGTTGCTATGGTCGAGCCACTGCAGGAGGCAGTCCTGGTGCACGAACTTGATGCTCCCGCTGCAGGCGCACGGGTACCGCAGCGGGTGGTCCTCGTCGCCGCGGTTGCGGCAGATCCGGCACACGTCCCCCTCCTCCTCCTCCTCCTCCTCCTCCTCCCCGTGCGGGGGCCGCGGCTCCTCCGGCAGCTCGCCCGCCACAGCCCGCTCGGCGATCTCCGCCATGGCTGCCTCGGTGGGGCGGGGCGGCGGCCGCGTTCGATCGATCGCCCGGGTGGGACGCGGATAGGGGATGGAGGCGGAAGTAGCAGCGAAAAGAGGACGAAAAAACGTGGGTTTTTTTTCGTAGCCTCGTTAATGACGCGCAGGTGTGGCGGTCGGCTTAACGGGTCTCCATGGGACGGATATGGTGGGTGTGGATCGGTTTGGACTTTGGATATCCGAACTTCTCCAGAGTGTTCGATTAGTGGGTCTATGGGTCTATCTGCACCGCTTCTTCTTTTGTTTAAAAAAAGAAAAAACAATAGGGAATGCTACTGAGTTTTTTTTTTTTACCACATAGACAATCACTTTCCATGTGAAAGACTCGTATATCGGGATGAAAACGTTCCAAAACGTTTTATAAACTGTAGGAATGCACATACGATACGCAATGGATTTATAGAAAAAATATCCTAAGTATGGTTCATTTTGTTTTTTATCCGTTATTAACAGTATGTAGTATGCTTTTTTTATCGATGCTTTCGTATGAATTACTGTTATAACTTTATACTCCCTCCGTCCCTAAATACTTGTCGCTTCGCTTTCCGAGAAACAAATACCAACAATTTTAATAAATAATAAATATCATCAATTAGTACTATAATTAGTATCATCGGAAAGATCTTTGGATCTAGTTTTTTAACAAAAAATTATTTGGAGATATAAATATTGTACGTATTTTCTATAAATCAAGTCAAACTTGTGGCAAGACGTATCCCACGGCGACATCTAAATAGGGACGGAGGGAGTAGGTCTATACAAAAGATCTCTCTTCCTCAGTCGCAAAACACCATGTTGTTTATGGCATTCACGACAAGTAGATGTCATTGTTTGAATTATATATTAATATATTTTTTATAAAATTATACTTAAATACTGGAGTAGACCCAAAGTGTATCTTTGACTTTGAAAGCTAATCTTCATCTATAGTTCCGATGATCTTTCTTACTAGATGCAACACTAATGCATTTATCGTGCTTATTCATATATGTCAGCTATTTTGTGTATGTCCATTATAGAGTGTACAACTTATTCAATTCCAGATGCGTTGCTTGCTAGCAGAGGAAGCTCTTTTTCATAGCTACTTCCATTTTTTGATTTTTTCCATCTCTTTCCAATGAAAGTTTGGAAGCATAATTATTTTATGAGATTATGTGTATCATGTAGGAATAATTGAACAGCATGATGCATCGTTTTCCTCTAGGTGACAATCCACATGGACCGAGCTTTCGGCTGGGGCTCCGATCGTTTTTTGAACAGAATGGGGCTCAGATAGTTACAGCAACAAACATTTGATAAGCAACCATCCGACGCTTGCAGCACACCTCCAGTTTCCATCTGCGAGTGATTATCATTCATATCGCCCGCCATATGCCCAATGGCCGATGCATTCGTCCCAGAGGATCTTTTTGCCTGGCTGGCGGCGATCGATGCAGCACTGTACTGCTGCTAGTTTATTTACTCCTGCTAATTTTAGGTTCATTCACACGCATCCGGAGTATATATTATGGGTTTGTGGTCCATAAAATTCTAAATAGTATAATTTTTATAGAAAAATTGTATACAAATATATTGCAATGAAATGCAATGTGCTTTAAGTTTGTTGATAAATTTGAATTTTATAACCACACGGATGAGTTTGGTAAAACATATGTGACAAATAATGTTAGCAACCTTAGGCTATCAACCAAACACGCATTACCTATTGTAATAACACCTTGTGTGTAACACATCATTACGTGATTTCTCTTTCTTATATATCAGAACTTGACTTTTTTCCAGCAGGAATTTTCAGCAGGTACTTAATTTAAACTCTAACTGCATGAGCGAAAAAAAAAGGAAAAGGAAAACGAACGCGACCATGACCTTTTTTTTAGCCTAAAATGTAAAATCTCGTCAGCCCATTTGCATCCAGTGAGTGCAGCAGATGATGAGGGCTTGGGCTCAAAATACTGGCCCAAAAGGCGAGTGAGCCTGAAGTTAACTCAATTTCCTTTTCTCTGCTTCTTAAAACCGCGTGCTTGTGTTTGTTCTCTTATACATTCTGTGGGAAAATAAGTACCTGGCCATGAGAACCATAATTTGCAACGTAAGAATATTTGCATGTTATAGCTATTTCTTTCCATGAGAGGGGCAGTGCTACGTAATTTAACGAAGATTGTGTAAAAAAATAAACGTCACGCGACAAATAAACACTAGCGTGCACAGGTCTAGCGTTCTCTAATTGTGGTGGCATGCATGCATGCAGTAGATTCGGTAAGTCCATCAATTTTTCTCTTTCTGATATCTAGTCTATAAATCATCATCATCATCATCATCATCATCATCATCATATTTACTATAAAAGAGCGAGTTTTTTGAGGGGCTCTCTCTATGTGTAATAACCGTTCGATTTTGATGCCGTATTATATGAGCCCTTTGTCGTTTATGATCTTACTCTCCCTCATTGATAACCGTTCGATCTAGACTCCGTGTCAAATGAGCCTTCCATTATCTGAGATCTTACATATGAGATGTAAAACTCCTATTAAACCAAGACTCAAGATTCAATTAATCCCAAATACATCTACCTACAGCCCTACACGGTCCGGCCTCTTCTTCACGTCCACACGAGCCATCGTTCTCGTTCTGCGCGTCTTGCCGAGGAATGTAGCAGGCGCGCGCTCATGCACATCTAGACACTAGGGAGTAGCGGCGACGGAGGATGTCTCTGTGCTAGCGCCGGCTCGTCGACATTGTGAACGGCTCCGCCATCAACGAACTATTGTCGCACGGACGTCCAAGTACACCGGCTCCATCGCCCGTATTGCCACATGCACGTCCAAGGACTCTGGCTCCGTGGCCCGTGAGCCCAAAGCACCACCGCTCGGTGCCTCGGTCGTACCTGCTGCTGGCCGGTGATCGCATCTTCAACCCTTGGCTCGAGTAGAGGAGTACCTCCATCCTCGGCTCCCGGATCTAATTGGCTTCATCCATGTAAACTATAGTAGATTTGTGGCAGTAGCATTATTCTTAATTTCTTAATCACTGAGGCCACTGCGTTCCTCTTTCAAATAAGCATCACCACATCATCACAATACGCAAGGACGCAAGGTCAATCATCAACCATCCTGTCTCAATGTTATATACCAAGCACAACTCAGACTTAATTTGACCAATGGATGAACATGTGGATGGACATGGTGGTAATGCAACAAGGTAATTTGAATTTTAAGAGCTTATAAAAATATCTTATATTCGTGTTGTGGGCTTAGAAAAATATATGATTATAATATTCATCTTTTGTTGACCGTCGCTTGCTTGTTGGCATGAACGTAAAAACCAACGCAGTTGGAAGAACTATCCTGCATTGCCTAATGCATGAAAAAAAGGAAGAACTTCTCGCTAAAAGGCATGAATATCAACGTAATTGAAGGGCTCGTTTGAAGATAGAGGTTGAAGCAGCTAAATTGGTCGAAACATTTCATCTCATAATTAACCCAATAAACATCCAAGATTCCTTTTATGTTGTCTCCATCTCCACCCACAGTGTTATCTGTGCTGCAATTGTATTTTGTATCCTTATTAATATATGTACGCCTACTTCTGAGAGGGTGTTTGATGGACAGGACAAAAGATCTGTCATGTCTCATCAAATCTTTAAACATATGCATGGAGTATTAAATATGCTAATAACAGATTAATTATGCTTAAAAATTTATCTCGTTGTATACTGATGAGTTCTGTAATTTATTTATTTTATTATTATCCGAATACCTCTTCTGACATCCTATAGAACACCAAATATGATATAGGTAAAACTTTTGCCAAGTGAAGAGAAATCAAATTAGATGCTAAATTATCTATTGTAATATGCATGCTACTGTGGCCGCCCGGCCAGCCTATTGTTCTTGGAATCTTGCCTCTTGTACTTGTACTTGAATTCATATCAAGTTTCGACTACAAGCAAATTTCTTGTCTTTATTGGTTACTATAAACTCATCTTCAATTCTTTATCGCTCGGCATATATGTTGTGATTAGTTTTAGTGTGTTTGCGATTCATGAACTATCTGGTTCTAATGCCTTCTAGAGTTAGAAAATATGCTTCTTGTCATGAAAGGTAAAGAAGAAACAATGACTTGAATGGTTTATGAAGACTTAGAAAACAATGTTTCAAAAAAATAAAGATATTACTTGAATTCATATCAAGGTTCCATTACAAGCAAAGTTCCTGTCTTTATCGGTTACTATAAACTCATCTTCAATTCTTTATCGCTTAGCATATTTCAAAAAATAAAGATATAATTGAAGATTCTATTTCAAAGAGTAAGAAGAATAATGCTTTTTACTTGAAGGTAAGAACATATGGGTAAGATTCACTTATTACTCCTTTAGCATGAATGTCGATTGTAATTGTTAACCTTTCTTTAGAAAAATTTTATGTCTGATATAATAAGAAATCTAAATGCACATTAATTATTCATATTTTCCTAAAATATCTTGGCTTCATTTTGTGGTTTGCACTAGGGCCTAAAATTCTTGGATACCGGATCTTTGCCTCGGCGCCCCCAACTGAGGATATTTTGCTTGGTCCAAATTATCATGTCGATGTGCTTCTTGTTTAGGAGGTTTTGATATGGTAATTATACTTCACTTTGGGCCAAGAATAATATTGATTTGAGTTTGTGACGGCTTTTACACCTTAAAAAATCTATTTTTTGCCGTTTTGCTTCTATGCATTAGAAAGAATATTGACATTACAAGTGATGGTGTAAATTTAATAAGTTTGTGACTTCTATGTGCATTAGATTAGAAAAATCAGCCTTTTGAGTTCTATTCATTTGAAAAATATTTTAGTTAAGTTCTATTCATTTGAAAAGTATTTTAGTTATAATAATTAAATTAGAAATTTAATTGTTATTATTCTACTATTAAGAAAGAGTTTTAGACACGTGCGTGTCGCACGTGCATCTCTACTAGTGTAAAAAAGGTGTGTGTCATATCAAAGACCCTTTCTTTTTTCACACTTACAACATGTCGGGGGCCAAACAATCGGCCTGTTGGGCCCCAAGCTAAACAAGATCGAGCAAATCATTAACGGCCCGCGACCGGCCTACGAAGGCCGGGCCGGATGGGCCGACGCTCCAACGGCCCGCTAGAAGGCTGCGGCGAAAGCCCGCATGCGAATCGCACCGTCTTGCGGGCACGACCCCCGTGGCGCGTGGCTCGCCACGACCCCCCTCGCCGACCAAAGGCCTCCCGGGTGTTGACGTCACTCACTCAATTATAATTTATAACCCATCAATTATCATCAAACTTGACATGAAATGAACCACGAGCATAGGTATATGGTTTTGATCTAACGAGTTCCACGAGTTTTGGTGAATCTATGTTTCTTCGGTACATACTTTGGAAAAGCTATCAAAGTTGATCAATATGACAGTATAAAAGTATCTCAAATGATGGATTAGAATGCACCATTGCGAAGAGCTCGTCGAGACAATCGAAACGGACATATCATTTGCCTTTTTCGGAGTTCGGATGAAAAGATATCAATTCCACCGCGGGGCTGCACTAGAAGACTCCGGAAGGCGCGAAAGACACCACGGCGAACCGGACCGCCCGCCCGGCCCCGAGTGGGACCGGCCGGTCCCACCCGACTCTCGGCTCGGCCAAACGGGCCCGGCTTTGGCCCAGTGCTCCACCGCCTTAGGGTTTCAATCTCAGCCGTCCGCCAAAGTCGGTTTGATCCAAGGGCTCACGTTAATCGCTCGGGTCTATAAAAGGAGCCCCAGACCCTAGGGGGGAGGCATCCCCTGAAACCCTAATTCATTATTCGTTGGGATCCATTTGAGAGGCGTCCCTTGAAAGGATCATACTCTCCTGGAGATCAACACACCCGGGGAGATTAGGGCTAGACTCTTCAATGTAATAGTTTAGCAACTTGAGAGCTAGGGTTGAGAGGCTTCGTTCTGGATCTCGCCGTGGAGCCTTGGAGGTCTGGTATATCTTTGTATCTTATCTTTGCAAGACTTATGCTTTAGTATAATTATCTTCTCTATTTACTTCTATGCCTTACTCGTATGATTAGTGTAGTTATTGTATCTTAGCATAGGATCTCCGCCTGTATTAGGTGCTCTAGTTATTACGTGTGGCTAGAGTAGTAATCGATAGTGTAGACATGGTGTCTAGGCTATAGGTTACCTGAGGTTGCGCCAAATTCTTACGGTTAGTTGTGGTAGCCCATAGGGGTGACAGCTCTATGTGGCCTTCGTATTCCACCACGTCGGGATTGGTGTTTCGTAGGGCTTTTGGCAGCCTTCCCCAACTACCTTCTTCCCAGTCTTATTCGAGAGTTGGAAAGGTACTGCTGCCCCGAAGTGCTATTGTGTGTGCTATACTTACCCATGCATTCGTTACATTCTAGTGTCAACTAGAATAGAACCCGAGTAATAGAGAAGTACATAGGAACCTTGATCTCTCCCTTAGTCCTCTCAAGTTAGTTGACTATATATTATAGGATTCTCCTCTCGTGTGTGATATTGTGCATAACTCTTATCATTTACCACTTACCCCCGCTTAGGTCTAATTGGTATACTAGTTAGTAGATACATGATGGTGAATTATCAATGTCTTTAGCCATTGTTTCCCGTGGTAAAATATAAATGACAACCTGGTAATACTCTGGGTAAAATGCTACAATGGTATTTGATCCGTGGCGCTTATGGATACTATTTCTATATTCTAAATGGTGGCATGATTTAATACCACACCTCTTGGTGTTATTGCCGGGGATGACAACTTGGCATTCTAGTAGCGATGCTATGCCCACAAGCATTTTTAGCGCCGTTACTAGAGATAACATTAAGAGGTGTCAACAAGCATTTTTTGGCGCCGTTCTTGGGAAACAATTGGCGTAAAGATTTTGATATTGATCTTGATATCTGCTAACCTAGTCTACCACTAGCTTTAGTAGGATTACCCTTGTGTTTGTTGAGTTGTGGAATAAGCAGAAATCAATGGTTCAACCTTTTGGTGAATTTCCACAATAACAAGACAAGGGAGGTATTAAAGAATCCGGGGTGCCCGAACATTCAAGATTCATCAACATTGGAACCCTGCCATCTCACGGTATGTATAGACTTGTATATACTATTCTAACCCCCGTAGATTGGAGAAAAAGATCTTCGTCATAAGAATTCAAATGATGTCACGTGTGATGAACAAGGACGCTGCACACCTCACCAATTCTATTGTGAGTCATGGTAAGTATGATCAAGAAAGGTGAGAAAGTCTTGCTCATAGACTTTAAATTTGATGAGTAGTTATCTTGTTGCATTCTATTGCATGTTTACTTTGAATAATCCATACATCTACTCCATCTCATATCAAATCCATAGCATGTTTAGTTCCATTCACACATGCATAGCACTTGCATCTCTACTTAAAAAAATAGAAAAAAAACCATTCTCACCATACATGATCATGCTTTCATCTCTGTTTGAGTAAATCACTATGTGCTCGCATGCTACCTTTGTTTGCTATAGTATGCTTTAGTTTGGAAGTACTCGACATACTTCTATAGGCTTTTTAAATTAAGCGTGGTGCTTAGGTTAAAATGCCTTCTTTAGTCAAATTAGACATAGAGTCTAGTTTGATTATTGAACTAAGGAGTGCTTGTTAGACATAGGTTATATTTGTTGGACTAACCCCTACAGAAAGCTCACAAATACAATCTAGATAAGTCCTGAGATGAACTCACATCAGAGATGAATCAAGGCTTATGATGAAGTCCAACAGCTCTGTGCAAAAGAAGAACAACGCATCATTCATAGAAGAACTATAAGTATCAAAGTTCATCTTTTGCTGCAAAGTTACCTTTGCCTTGAGCCATGAAAGAATGTAAAAAAGAAACATGATAAACAAAATCTATGCTAAAAGTGATCCTAAAACCATCTTTTCATTAGCGGAGATAAAAATGGACAACAACCCATGTTTTAAATTTATTGCAAGCCTTCGGGTATGTGTCTACTAACATTTTTGCAGGAAACAAAGAATAAATGCCCATTCATGGTTTGAAATGAGAAGGAAGGAGAACAAGTGTATATAAAGGACCAAGATAGAAAGAAATCAATGTGAGCACATTTTAACATCTTCTACACTTCACCATGACAGTGGATCAATCACCCTGCAAGAAAAAAGGGCCTTCAAGCCATTCACCATCCCAAGCATGTTTATATACAAGTCAAAGGAATATAAGACAAGTTTGAGGTTGGTTAAGGAACATGACATGGATCATTGAGATAGAATTGGACTGACCCTCACTCTATGTCTTCAAGTGAGGAAGACGATGACAAGCAGGATGCAATTTTCCCTATATGAGTCAAACTGATGCCTGCTCTTATCATCATCTTTGAAGACACTCAAATGTCGATAGCAAAGACCAGGATGACACCCACAAGTCATTGGAGATGAAGCTTTCATACATGTCCAAATGGAGTTCTTCCCCTGATCATCAAGATGGCTGGTGTATCATCAAAAAAGAACAAACTTTTCACCCGCCATTAGAAGACAAAGAAAATCAAGGAGAAACTCTAGTTTGCAGCTCCAATAGACATCGACTCATCAACCCAAAATCAGTGAAGATCAAAAAAAGGGTTAATAGAAGAAAAAGCAACCGCCTGTGTTCTCATCTCCTGGATCAGACGGTGCAAAATAGGTCAAGGTGAATATTGTCAACGAGGAGCCTCGATCAACAAAACACTAAAGGAATCAACCTCAAAAGAACAAGATGGATGAACAAGGAGGATGAACCTGTCCAACTAATATCAAGTCCAAGATCCCAATAAGTTTAGCATGAGAAGGTACAATCATTCAGTTCTTCATCTTCATCATCAAATGAGGCACTCATCCAAGAAACCTACAAAGGAGAAGTCTGGTTCGGCAGACTTAAAACCACCAAACCCTCGCCGAAAGGTAAGTCGGTAGTTATCCATATTTACTTCCTTACATTGCTTCAATTATTGTTTAGCATGTTTACTCTTTTGCACTAGCACTGCATTAAAAAAAGGAAAAAAAACATATAATACATCCATTTTGCATCTAAAAACTCAAAGCCCCATGTAAGCCAAAGCCCCATGTGACATCCCCATAGTCCAAACTAAAGGAGTGTTCATAACGAGCCGAAAGTCGAGCTAGCTCGCGAGCTGCTAACGGTGGATGAATTAAAAAACGTAGCATATGAATATTTTCTTTCTAACGAGCCAAACAAGCCGATATGAAAACGAGCCTAAAAAATCCAAAAATAATTATTGAGCAAATGAGCCGAGCTGAATGTAAGATATTCGTTATTTTATTTTTTTACCCCGGCTCAAGCCAAACCTTTGCCGAAACCTCTCACAACCTTTTCACTCGTTAGTTATAACGAGCCAGCTCGAGCCAGCTCGTTATCCTAACGAGCCTTACCGAGCCGAAGCCGAGCCGAGCCGAGCCACTCGATATCCAAAGCTTAGCCCCATGTGACATCCCTATAGTGCAAACTAAAGGAGTGTTCACTGTGGTGGCCTAAAAAAAGTAGCATACATATTTCCTTTCTGTTCGATAAAAGAAAAAAATCCAAAAATAATTATTGAGTATCTTGCGGCACTGTATGAACTCTAACAACCTTTGAAAACCTCTCACAACCACCAGTCCACGAAACGGCTAACCACTAACTGTTTATCCTAATCTGTTCCATGAGTTTTGGTGTTTTGTGAGATGTTTGCTGCAGGATGACTCTAAGAGCTAGTCCACCTAGGAATCGTCATCACTCGAAGTACACCTTCCCTACACATAGCTAATCACTGTGTGGAGGAAGCAACTTCTTGTTGGATGAGATTGAGGTTCCCGGCTACACCAGCTCTTACAAGCATGAGCTCCATCGAGAGGACTGCTCAGCTTCAATGCTCAACCATGACAACAACTAGCTTGGGGGAAGGCGTTCCCTAGGTACCCAGATAAGTGTACCTACACAATTATTGAGTCAGTCATAAAATTTAAAAAAATACTAAAAATATATGGGCACATGAAGGTCCATGCTTTGTAGAGTCTTTTGAGTCTTATATAGTATGAGTCTTAAAAATGAGAAAACCAAATAAAAATGTTTGTCTAGATAGAGTCAATAAAGAGGAAGCTCTCGAGATGATCTGAAATGATGATAAGCTGCTCTGTTACAACACCTTTGAAGTGCCTAGAGTTTAGACATAAGTTTTCCTAAGTTTTAGCTCCAACTGTTTTGACATGAAGATTTGCTCTGAGCCTAAAACTTGTGGGTTGCATATGCTTGAACTAAGTCTAGGTACTTGATTGATAAGATTGAGAAAGTCTGAGCTGCTATCTATCTTGTTCTAAGTGACACTAGAGTTCTGGAGATTTATCTTTTAAAAAAAATACAAAAACATGATGAGTTCCTGTATGACAAAGCTTACATTCCCACTAGAGCCAAAACATGATGAGATAGGCTAGTTAAACTTTCACATACATGCTGCTTGTCATGCATTGAGTTTTGTCAACCGTTGTGACCCTAGTGAGAAATTTGTCATGCTCTTGAATCAAGATCCACCTCCATATGCACTACTCTACACTGGAGTAGGCGCAACAACATGCCATTCCACCTACATCCATTCTAAAATTGTTTTCTCCTACACTAGGAGAGAACACCAAAAATATTCTATTAGGATAGCCACCCAATAAATGCTTTAGGTTCCTATTGCTATCTCTCCAAATCCATCAATGCCAAAAGGAGTGCTATGAGCTATGCAAAAGATATTTGAAAAAAAAGAGAGAGAAAAGGGGAGAAGAAAAGAAAAATAGACAAGTGTCCCAGTGCTAAAACAATGGGTACTTAGAGGCCCGACTCCCTGAGAAAAAGAAAAAAAAATAGCTCATAACCTCTGGCTAGTGTTCAAAGTCTAAAGGAGAGGTAGACATCCAAGGAGCTGAGTAGAATTAGGTTCCACCATATATCCACCATATCCATCCACTCATATATCTTGATTCAACTGTATGACTTATTTCTCTATGGATCCATTGTTTGACTTCACAATATATGCATTGCGAAGTTTGCTCTTTCAGGTTTCTCCTTACCTATGAGCTCCACATAAGCTTTAGTTATAGGATAAAAAAAAAAGGCAACCATCATCACTGCCTTGGTGAGAATCCACAAATACCATATATATTGAGAGACTTGAGAGTGTCATACATGGGAAGCTCTGAGTTTTAATTGAAAACCTCTAAAAAAACTCCAGAATGATAGTTGAGCGAAGAGCTTGAGACATAGTGCTTGGGTGAGATCTTTCTGTCTATTAAGTACTCAAGGCCCAAGGAAGAGCTGATAAGTCCCATAGTCAAAGGTAACATGAGTAAGTTTGAAAGTCAGCTTGGTTATTGCTTAAGCTTGGAGGAGAATTTTTGTCTAAATGCATGTATGCTTTTGAGGAGTTACTTTGAGGTTGTGATAATGCTCTAAGAATTACGAACATCTATATCTATTTCTAAGTTTAGCTTTGCTAAGGGACTAGCAAAGGTTAAGCTTGGGGGAACTTGTTGACGGTCACTAATGTCAATTATAACCCATCAATTATCATCAAACTTGACATGAAATGAACCACAGAGCATAGGTATAGGGTTTTGATCTAACGAGTTCCACGAGTTTTGGTGAATCTATGTTTCTTCAGGTACATACTGGAAAAGCTATCAAAGTTGATCAATATGACAGTATAAAAGTATCTCAAATGATGGATTAGAATGCACCATTGCGAAGAGCTCGTCGAGACAATCGAAACGGACATATCATTTGCCTTTTTCGGAGTTCCGGATGAAAAGATATCAATTCCACCGCGGGGGCTGCACTAGAAGACTCCAGAAGACGCGAGAAGACACCACGGCGAACCGGACCGCCAGCGGGCCCGGAGTGGGACCGGCCGGTCTGGCTCAGCCGCCAAACGGGCCCAGCTTTGGCCCAGGTGCTCCACCGCCTTAGGGTTTCAATCTCAGCCGTCCGCCAAAGTCGGTTTGATCCAAGGGCTCACGTTAATCGCTCGGGTCTATAAAATGAGCCCCAGACCCTAGGGGGGAGGCATCCCCTGAAACCCTAATTCATTATTCGTTGGGATCCATTTGAGAGGCGTCCCTTGAAAGGATCATACTCTCGTGGAGATCAACACACCAGGGAGATTAGGGCTAGACTCTTCAATGTAATAGTTTAGCAACTTGAGAGCTAGGGTTGAGAGGCTTCGTTCTGGATCTCGCCGTGGAGCCTTGGAGGTCTGGTATATCTTTGTATCTTATCTTTGCAAGACTTATGCTTTAGTATAATTATCTTCTCTATTTACTTCTATGCCTTACTCGTATGATTAGTGTAGTTATTGTATCTTAGCATAGGATCTCCGCCTGTATTAGGTGCTCTAGTTATTACGTGTGGCTAGAGTAGTAATCGATAGTGTAGACATGGTGTCTAGGCTATAGGTTACCTGAGGTTGCGCCAAATTCTTACGGTTAGTTGTGGTAGCCCATAGGGGTGACAGCTCTATGTGGCCTTCGTATTCCACCACGTCGGGATTGGTGTTTCGTAGGGCTTTTGGCAGCCTTCCCCAACTACCTTCTTCCCAGTCTTATTTGAGAGTTGGAAAGGTACTGCTGCCCCGAAGTGCTATTATGTGTGCTATACTTACCCATGCATTCGTTACATTCTAGTGTCAACTAGAATAGAACCCGAGTAATAGAGAAGTACATAGGAACCTTGATCTCTCCCTTAGTCCTCTCAAGTTAGTTGACTATATATTATAGGATTCTCCTCTGTGTGTGATATTGTGCATAACTCTTATCATTTACCACTTACCCCTGCTTAGGTCTAGTTGGTATACTAGTTAGTAGATACATGATGGTGAATTATCAATGTCTTTAGCCATTGTTTCCCAAAGGTAAAATATAAATGACAACCCGGTAATACTGGGGTAAAATGCCACAATGGTATTTGATCCGTAAACTTGGGATACTATTTCTATATTCTAAATGGTGGCATGATTTAATACCACACCTCTTGGTGTTATTGCCGGGGATGACAACTTGGCATTCTAGTAGCGATGCTATGCCCACAAGCATTTTTAGCGCCGTTACTAGAGATAACATTAAGAGGTGTCAACACCGGGGTCGTGACCCGGGAGTCCGCGGCTCGCACGACCCCTCGCTGGTGTCTTCGCGAAGAAGCCGCCCGAGGCTTGCGCTCCACGCTTGGGCCACGACCTCACTGCAACATGCCCGGTCAAACCGTACCCTCCCCGTCTGCGCCCCGCGCAGGGCATGGGAGAGGAGCATCTTGACCGCACTGTGCAGCAGTGCAGGGCATGGAAACGGATGCCAGCGGTATTGTTGGCCAGAGCAGGGCGTGGTTCGGCTCCTTGACCGCACTGTTAGTCAGAGGCAGGGCGTGGCTCGACATTTAATCACCTTCCCGGGTGACAGTCCGGACGACCCGTCCATCACGACCCACTCCCAAATCGTATGACGTCATTAACTCCGGGATAATACTCCAAACGCTCTAATCAACTGTTTAGCCTCTCCGTCCACTGTTAAGGCATAGACAGACGCTCCGGCGACGCAACCTCACCGGCGATCAACGCGTGCGACGCAACCTCACCGGCGATCAACGCTTGCGACGCAAGGAAGAAGGACGCCCCCGACCCCAGAAGGCAGACGAGCCACTCCACTATTGTCCTTTTTTCTTTTTCTGCACGGCACGCCCATACTTCATTCATGTAAGGCCGTTCCCTCCCTTCATCTATAAAAGGGAAGGCGAGCCAATTCACCAGACTGACCCGAACCGATAGCGAAAACACCACACACACACGCCACGATATTGGCACCTCACTCAATCAGAGACTTAGGAGCCCCTCCCTCTCTCGAACCGATTGTAACCCCTACTACGAACCGCCGCTAAGTAACACAATCCTTTCGAACTGGACGTAGGGCCTCACGTCCAAACCAGTATACTTCCCGTGTCCTCTTAGCGCACCATTCGGGCATAAACGCGCATCTATAAATTTACTAGTTGGTGCTTTCACGAAACACCGACAGTTGGCGCGCCAGGTAGGGGCCTTACGCGTTTCGTCTCTAAACCCAAAGCTCCGGATGGCCAATCTCAACCTACACCTCACTCTGGGCTCTCATGCTCGATCTGGGAGCTTCGATTTCCTCTGCCTGGGGTTGGACAACGACGTGGTCCTCCTTCCCCCAGCATTGAGGCCATCACCGAAGTTCTCGCCACCACCGAGATGGCCTCACCACCAGCTTCGATGAACATGCCGATCGTTGGGGCCGCGTCGACATCCCCGGACTCGACGACTCGGGGGCTCTGCGGTACTTCCTCGACACCTCCGACTACCTCCTCGGCAGCGACAACTCCAATGACGACGCACCAACGCTTGGAACACTGAAAAGCTAAGTCGCTTCTACCCTTAGTTCTTCCAAGTTGTACGTACTTTCGAAAAAAAGAATCGTATTTCTGAAATAAAACGTACTTGCGCCCTTTCTATCTTGATAGGAGTACATTCTTTCAGAAATAAATCGCATTTCAACCCCCTTTTGTGATAAGATCTTGAAGTAAGGATTAAGAGAGATGGTTCTGGATGAAGCTAGTCGGACTGCGACCGCCTACACCCCAGCAGCTACGGCATCGCTCACTAGCCTAATCAGAGCCTACGCCCTTGCCTCGATCTTTTTGGTCTTGACAGCACTAGAGGGTCAAAGTGCAACTACTTTTTTCGATAAAAGTAAAAACATTCTACATTCTGACCCCTCTCATGATGAGATTGGAATATGAGAGCCACGGGAAAGCGCTCTCAGGTTAAGCTAGTCGGACTGCAAGCGCCCACGCCCCGACGGCTAAGGTACTGCTCACTAGCCTAATCAGAGCCTACGCCCGTGTCTCGAATTTCTAAAACTTAACGACCGCGAAGGAGCGGAATATAGACGACGTTTTACACAACTAAAAAGTTGAAGAACCGAAACTTATTCGAACGCTTTAAAAACAAAATAACTTGTTCGATTACAAGTTCTTAGCACGACAGCCCGAACACCGACTAACTTATCTATCCCTTCGGGGGAGAACCGCATCCCATGTTTTTTTTGCAGGAACCTGAAGCAAGGCCTTTACAAGCCTCGGTGACAACGGAGAAGAGGAACTGCATCTGCCATGCTATCTTGCGAGGTAATCCCGAAAATTGTGTCCAAAGTCTTGGTAGGGCCAACATCCATGATTTACCCGCGAAGGGAAGGCGACGAGCTTTTGGATCCGTGCGACCGGGTCTGTGAACCAGATGGATCCACCACCAGGAGGATGGCGCTGATCACATTTGATCCATCTCGACCCTACGAATAGGGACAGAGGATTCACCATCATTATGACGGGCGAACCGTCCCACGCTGTGGTACAACTGACGTGTGGCAGAACCTTCTAAATTATATGGCCCACAAGCACCTAACATTGTCCCTAAGACCTCTGTCAGCCATGCTTGTGTACCACATAACTCAGAATGTTCTGTCGGGTGAAATCCCGATAACACTATGATCCTCCAGGATCAACTTCTTACAAAGAACTTGCAGTATTACAACCGTTTTATTCAAATACAACAGAGTAGCAAAAGATTTACAAAAGAAATTACAAGACTTGATCAGAGTTTGATTAAACAAAACTTAACTGAGTATGCGGAAGCAAGGAAGAACCATAGAATACTTGTAAGATAACGTCTCAGATGGAAGGTATTTGATCATGCCAAGCCCACTGGTATGACCGAAGTTAGCTTCACTAGTCGACACCTGCAACAGGGGTCAAACAAACCCTGAGTACAAAAGTACTCCGCAAGACTTACCCGACAGAAAAGAGTGGAGAAGATTCAAGAATGCTGGCTGATGGGAATCAAGGTAAGGTTTTAGCAAGAATCAAAGACACCTTTTGCAAAAAGAGACTAAGCCGATTCTTACTATACCAATCACTTGTCAACCATATAACGGATTCAAAACTTTCCTTCCATCAACTTCTATCATTACTACGATGCTGGTGCGAGGATCAAGTCTCCCATATCGTGGAGCAACGACGATTCGAATCGCTTTATATACCCAGCTGGGGCTTCCTAGCCACACGATGTATGCAGGACCAAACATCTTACATACATCAACTCACGCTTGTATTTCTCCCTGCGAGAACGGGTCCTAGCCATGAGAGCACGGTACACCATCTCCCTACGCCGTCTGTACGTCGACGGTGCGCTCGTAGTGTGGGTACCCGCTACTTTCCGTTCCGGTGTCCGTTCTCGTCACGGATGGTACAAGGGAGCTTACCGCCATTAGCATGCGACTAGTACTATCCAATAACCTCATGATCCAAGGGCCAAGGCAACGAACGGTGCTTAACCGACTCACAAGTGGGCGACACTACACCGGGGCACTAGCCCTTCCCCGGTGCAAGTCACTCCACCCGGTCTCAATTTACTCATCATCATGTTCTTGTTGCGTACCCTTGACTCGATCAAAGTGAAGGGATACCAACAAGTAACATCAGGTTTTCATAATTGCCCTCAACGGGGATATTGTTATCACACCTTTAGAAAACATTTCATAAGGCCTATGCTATTAGCAGAGCTAAGCATATACTAACATTTTTAAAATCAAAACAGGTATCCAGGGTGTATATCAAGGTACGGTAAATGCATCAAAGTAGGATATCACACAACTCCTGTTACCTAATGCATCATATCATCAACATACAATATAAAGCTTTTCAAAATACAAGAAAGGGTTTGAATGCATCCGGGGCTTGCCTGCGTTGCAGAGAAGGTTAGGATCCTCGGGAGGATCACACAAGTCAGATGGCATCAACACCTCTGGGCATCTTCTTCTGGAAACACCTTCTCCGAATTTGATCCACAGAAACTTTCTCTCACATACACTACACGTATATGAAATGATGTATACTAAGTATGATGAAATGCATGACATGATGCAGGGCAACATGGATGAAACAACTTAACTTTACATCATCTTGAGTACAACTTTCCTTCACGGTATAGTTGTATTAAGGGATCACATGTAGCAATTACGACGACATTGGATAACACAACATAATCAATGTAAATTGCCGAAGGTCATTAGGGTTAATGACCTAGGGTCATCACTCAATTCTAAAACCAATCAACCCTAGAGTGATTAAGGTTAATTGCTAATTTATTGACCATTTTTACAGTTGTTGAAAGCCGCTAATTACACTTACTAATTAACTAACTATTTCTACACATGTGATGATGACTAATTACTTTAGGCATTTACTAATTATTACACTACTCATCATGTTAAGCTAACAAGACATATCAAATTTAATATACAAGCCATTGGTTTACTTACTTACTTACTACTACTACACATGTGATGATAACCACTAGTAACACCACACCATCAAGCCATGAATCATTAGAGTAGTAATGGTTCATGGTCTTCAAATCATACCAAAAGGGAATCAACCTAAATGAAGCATATAACTAATTACTTTAGGTTATTATTTATGTAAACATGTGAGCAACTCTACATATCACTATACATGATCATGCCTTGGACCAGGGAGGTTTTGCTGACCCATGGACTTCAAACAATGCCACAACTCAATCAACAATTTAATTAATCAACTAATTAGCTAAATAGTTACCTTTTTAACTATTTTTATAATCATTAATCAAGGTGGAAATTAATTATAAAAAGTAAATTTATTCAAAACAGTCTCCAAATTTTAGTGGGGATCACTTTTCACATGAAAAGCTTAACCCTAAATTTTCATGATTTTTGAGTTATTATTTTATTCTACAAAAATCAAACATCATGCATTTATTAATTAAAAGAGATAATTATTTAACATGACAAAAGTGATTAACATGCCAAACTCATATTTTTCCATGAAACTACACATCATAAGGAACACACATATATTTTTCTCATATTTTTATTTGCCCAGAATATTTAATTACGATAAATAACAAAATCAGCATTTTAAATCATAAAAGAAAAAGGGAAAACCTTTTCTTCTTCCCACTGGGCCGTGCCAACGGCCCATCTGGCCCGAGGCCTGCCCGGCCTCCACCTCCCTCTTTCTCACTCTCCCTCTTCTTACTCCCGGTCCGCCGACGAAGGGGCCAGGGGTCAACCCGGCCTCCGCCTTGGTCAACCCGGGTGCACGGCCCGCCTTAACGAAGCTCTCCGGCGATGGCGGTGGCACCACCATGGTCGCCATCACCCTGTGCACCTGCCAATACCACTGGACGGGCGGTTTAGGGCACGGAGGGAACGCGGTGACGGCCATGGCGGCTCGTCGAGCTCGGACCCGGCGGCGGCGGGAGGACCACCACCGACGTTAATTGACCTGGCTAAGGATTTAAAAGGGTTCAGGGAACACTTCGCGATGCGCTGCTCGTTTTGGTTGGGGCGGAGGTGAAACAGAGGGATCGGTCGCGGCGAGATGAGAGCCGGCCTTGCAGGGCGGCGGCCTGCCCGACGAGACTACAATGGTAGAGCTCCAACGATTGATTCGTAAAGCCCCAGAAGGTCAAGGCGATGTGATTGGTGGAGTTAGTTGGACTGAAGAGGCGATGGAGAGGGCCGACCGCGTACGAGGGCACCACGGCGGAGCTCTGCCCGGCGTTGAAGAAGAAGGCAGGCGCTGGGGCGATTTCGGCGGAGATAGGTCGCGTGTAGGGGCTCGGGCGAAGCTTGAGGCGGTGGCGGAGATGCCTGCAAGCTGGCTGCAGTGGCGGTGCAACGAGCCGCGCGAATTTGACCGGCGGCCAGAAGCTCTGCCGGCGGTGGGAGAAAGAAGAAAAGGTGACGACGGCGACTGATGGCGTGCTTAAAAGGATGGTCGGAGCTTCCAGGCGTTGCCAGCATGATGGCGAAGCTGGTGACACGGCGTGGCAAAGGCACGCCCGATAAAGCGGCCGTGGCGATGAGGGATAGGCCGGCTACTATAGCTCTCCCTCCCTTTTTCTTTTTTTTTTTAAAAGAAACTGCTTTTGCAAAATTACTCCAAAAACTGCATAAGAACTTGAAAATTTTCCAAAATAGAAGTTGTGCAAAATAATGAGCCCTATAACTTTTATTAAACAAGTTTTGTCAAATTTCAAATATTTTTGAAACTGCAATTTGAATTTGAAAAAGGGTTTAAATTCTAACTTTTGGGATTTCAAAATTACTTTCAAATTTTGAATAAAAGATGAAAATCTCCAAAAATAAAAGTTGTTCCATTTTTCAAGATCTACAACTTTTATTTAGAAAGTTTTCATGAAACTAAATAGTTTTTTGAATTGGAGTTTAAAAATCAAAAGGAGACAATTCCCAATTTAAAGAACTTTTGAAATTACTTCAAATTTTATTTAAAAACTTGAAAAACTTTATTTACCAAACTTGTAGAGCTCAAAGAGATGCACAAACTGTATTTTTGGAGTTTTCCCAAATTTTGAATATTTTGAGCATACTTTGAGAAGGGACCAAAAACACTTTGAAATTTAGGGTTTTCGAAAAGGCATTTCAAATTGAATCTTTGGGCAATTAATTAATGATGTTGTGGTACTTTTCAAACCCAACCAATAGTACACTTTCAAAGTACAAAGTTCATACTTTAAAATAGTGCCATTGGTTAGCAACTTTTATTTAGAAAATTAATTATGGTTAGCTCCTCAAAATTGAAAATGATATTCAATTTCCAACACTTAGCCAAATTGGCTTTAGGGTTGGGATTTGAACTACAAATCCAATTTTGATTCTTCCTTGCCATAATTTGACTTGTAAAACATGCTTAGGATGTTAAACATAGTTAGTCAAGCACTGAATACATAACAAGGTCATTAATCTATTCTAGGGTTTATTCAATATCATAAGCAACCAAGCCAAAGCTACACTTAGGTCAAAACAAACCATATACTTAACATACAAGACAAAGCATTAATCATGCAAGGATCATTAACACCATGAAATGCACTGAGGCACTTTATGCTTGGTAATCAACTTAATGATGCATATGACTATATGCTAATGGCATTATCATTGAATCAATAAACATGATGCTTAATGCATAATATGATGACATGGTGGGTTTAGGTTAACCTAACACCAGGGGTGTTACATGACGCAACGCCACTACCCCAAAGAAGCGCTCGTTTCAGTCTCTGCGGATGTGTCCCACATCCCAGAGACTCGGGGGCTACACCCGGCGAGTGCGCTTCGCGCAAGCACCCACCGGGAGAAACCGCAACGACCCTCCGTCCTCAAGTCCCTGCAGGCGTGGGCCCACACCGCAAGGGCTCGGGGGCTCTTGTCGGGGGGGGCCAAACAAGCGGGCTTGTTGGGTCCCCGGCTAAACAAGATCTGGCAAATCATTAACGGCCCGCGACCGGCCTACGAAGGCCGAGGCCGGATGGGGTTGACGCTCCAACGGCCCGCTAGAAGGCTGCGGCGAAGCCCGCGTCTTGGCACCGCCGTCTTGGGGCACGACCCCCGAGGCGCGTGGCTCGCCACGACCCCTGCCGGATCTGGCAAAACATGATGCTTATTTTTGAAGCATACCCTTAACCTTGAATTGATTCTACGAATAGTCTCCCGATATGATTAAAACATTTTTTTTATATATAGGAGGGGTTAGTCTATATGTACAACTAAATTCTTATATAAGTATGCTTGATTTTCATAATGTTTAATTAATATTCTAAAGCATACTTACAATAGAATAAGGAAGTTTGCAAGACTAAAGGTATTTATTCACATAGAACCAAAAATATGTATGGTGAACCATAGGAGCATTTTATTATATTAGCAAGTTATGTTTGAGCATGGCATAGGGTAGAAATGACCAAGACAAATTAGCAACATGATATGAGATGTTAATTGTAGTTACATGTTGTATGAGGTTTGGACAAACGTACCTTATGTCTTCGTCTTTCTAAGTAAGTGATGATGAACTTACTTAGAAGAGGAGTGTTCGGGTTCATCTGTTGGTGAGAGCTTATGGTCTTGATGAGCAAGGCCTTTCTTTTATTCTTTTCGCCTTTTCACCATTCAATGAAATTGAAAACTTCTTCTCCAATAGATTAGCATTGTTCTTTCTTGTAAAATATTAATGGACACATACCCGAGGGAATAGCGAGATTGAAATACAGGGTTTGTTGTCTATTCTTTATTATTATTATTATTATTATTATTATTATTATTATTATTATTATTATTATTATTATTATTATTTTTTTTTTATGCTAATCAAGATGTATGGTTTAAGATTATTTAGCATAAATTGTGTCTATCGTGTTTTATGTTGTTGTTGCAATCTAGCATGGTTCAAAACAAAGATAACTTGTAACAAAAGATAAATAAATATTAATACTCATAAGGAGGATTTCTTGTGCAAAGTTATCATCTGCCTTGATTCATCTCATATGCGAATTCTTTTCTTGACTTACCCAAATTGAATTTGAGAATTCTCCTATAGAGGTTAGTTTGACAAAATAACTAGTATCTACTAAAGTGTACTATCTGCTCAAGAATCAACATAGACTCATGTCCAATTTGAATCAGGAAAGGATTTTAACCTAAGCACCTTGCTTAATTCAAAAACCTTTTAGAAGTAAGATCAAATCACCTTATGATTCAAAAATTAAACTAGACACCATGTCTATTTTAACTTAGAAAAATAGTCAATGCTCAATTTCAAAGGTGTATGAAGATACTTCTAAACCTAAGCATACTATAGCAAATACAAGTAGCATGAAAGTACTGTAGAAGTTTATTCAAGTAGAGATGACAAGCATGATTATGGTGAGTTTTTTTCTTTTAATTATTTATAAGAATGCAAGTTAGGATGGAACTAAACATGTTATGGATGAAAAACTTTAAACTAAATGAGATGGATGTTTGGATTGTAAAAAGTAAACATGTAGTGGAATGTAAAAGATAACTACTCATAAAATTTAAAGTCCATGAGCAAGACTTTCTCACCTTTATTTGATCATACTTACCATGACTCACATGCTGGAATTTGTGAGTGATGCAACATTGTTTTCGTCACTTGAGATATGAATTAAAGTCTTGTGACATCGACCTCTTTCTCCAACATTGGATTTGCTATGTTTATTTTTGTTTTGTGGGGACATGCCGGAAGGTCGTAAACCGGTCGTTTATGCATAAGATATTAAAGTAGACAAACAAGGGTAATCCTGCTTGAGCAGGGGTTAATGGTTATTTCGATCACATAATTGAGTATAAGTCTATCAATGTTTCTTAATTGCCTAGCTACCTTCCCCGGCAACGGCGCCAAAAATGCTTGTTGGCATTTCTAACGCCACTACTAAAAATAGAGATAAACCCTACCTCTAGTAATAGCGCCAAAAATGCTCGGTATTAAATTAACTTGTCATTAGCAACTAGCCACCTATTTATCACTATCATTCCTAAGCATGAATTAAGTTGTCATCCTTAATCATATTGCTTAAGAAATAACTATAGATTTATATGTATTCAATATGACTAGGCAGAAATAAAATATATGAATATAAAGATAAGAATATAAACTAAAATCGGTTCTGCAAGCGGACAGATAATTATACCGTTGTAGCATTTTACCTAGGGAAGTCTACCAGGTTATCGATTTATATTTATACCACTGGGAAGGTCTATATGTAGGACTTATAAACTATAACTTATACTATTAATGTGAAAGGCAAACCATAACTAGAATCCTACTCATAACAGGGATAAGTCACGTGATAAAAGATATATATGATAAATAATGATCATGATCAGTCATCATAAATAGATAAACATCGAGCTCTTCTAGTCATAACAATAGCTAGCCAATGGATAAACTCGGGGAATAAATACTAAGGTAATTCTATAACTACATCAATGAATAACTCTAATTAGTGCAACTACATCTAGCAATCATTGTTAAGTTAACCCTATATCATTATCACATGTAAAGAGGCATCAACTAATAAGGGTATTAAGACACAAGGGTCACCTCCTTCGTGACCGTGCCCCGTCTAGTCCTACGTACGGAGGGTGGACTACTGAGAGGAACAAACGCAGGCTGTCACTGCCGCGGACTACCACACGTCCCGGCACGTCGGGGTGCACTCACAGATAAACAAGATATCTAGACACCACGTCTACATATTGTCTACCATCTACCCAAATGTCGCTTGGGTAAACGCTATCTGAGCAATTACATGAATTCAATAAGATCAAACCAACTATCCTAGACATATAATCAAAGTAGACAATGACTATTGCAATTAAGAATATATAAGAGATTAAGAACAATGTTGCCTGAATCATAATGAATACAATAAGAGAAAGGTACTAGATCTATACCGAACTCCGCACTCCAAACAGACGCCAGGGGCTCCGGATCCCGCTGAAGAACTAGAACTCTTCTACTTCTAATCTAACTAGGCTAAAGCTATGAACTAGAGAGGCTCTGATGAACTAGAGAAGGCTCTTGATGGATGGATCTCCAAATGACTTGATGCCTTTAGGGGGGGTCTACCCCTTTATTTATAGCCCGGTGGGATCGACGTGCGCCCGCAGGATCAAACCGACGCGTAACCAAGGGCCAAGATTATTCCTCGTAGGCGGTGGAGGAAGCTTCCGGAAGGGGGCCGAAACCCTAGCGGGGGGGGCGGGCGGGCGGCCCCAGGTGGGGCCGGCCGGCCGCACTTTTCCTCCTCTCGGGGTCCCGTTGCTTGGTGTCTTCTAGATGGTTCCCGAGCCCAATCGTGATATTTCCATGGCGGATAAGTTTTCGTGCTTATTTTGCACTAGAATCCCTCTTTTTTTCAGCTTTTTCTGAAAATCACCCCGAAAATACAGAATATGCAAAACTTCGTGAAATTTGTCGGATAAAGCCATAGACTAGTGTGTTTTCTTGTTTTCATTCGGGTAAAAAGCCCTAGTAAAAGTTGACGCTAACGAGTGTCAACAACGCCCGGTCAAACCGTACCCTCCCCGTCTGCGCCCCGCGCAGGGCATGGGAGAGGAGCATCTTGACCGCATTGTGCAGCAGTGCAGGGCATGGAAATGGATGCCAGCGGTACTGTTGGCCAGAGCAGGGCGTGGTTCGGTTCCTTGACCGCACTGTTAGTCAGAGGCGGGGCGTGGCTCGGCGTCTAATCACCTTCCCGGGATGACAGTCCGGACGACCCGTCCATCACGACCCACTCCCAAATCGTATTTGGCGTCATTAACTCAGGGATAATACTCTAAACGCTCTAATCAATCGTTTAGCCTCTCCGTCCACTGTTAAGGCATGGACAGACGCTCCGGCGATGCAACTTCACCGGCGATCAACGCGTGTGACGCAAGGAAGAAGGATGCCCCCGACCCAGAAGGCAGATGAGCCACTCCGCCATTGTCCTTTTTTCTTTTTCTGCACGGCACGCCCATACTTCATTCATGTAAGGCCGTTCCCTCCCTTCATCTATAAAAGGGAGGGCGAGCCAATTCACCGCATGCAGGGCCGAACCGATGGCGAAAACACCACACACACACGGCACGATATTGGCACCTCACTCAATCAGAGACTTGAGAGCCCCTCCCTCTCTCGAACCGGTTGTAACCCCTACTACGAACCGCCGCTAAGTAACACGATCCTTTCGAACTGGATGCAGGGCCTCACATCCGAACCAGTATACTTCCCGTGTCCTCTTAGCGAACCATCCGGCATAAACGCCGCATCTATAAATTTACTAGTTGGTACTTTCACGAAACACGGACACAACATCTCCAAGAGCATTTTTATATCTCTCTCTAAATCATTATTTGAAGAGTTATTCACATAAACATCGTTTTCTATATTTTTTTCACTCTCCAACAGTTCTATATCGTGCGGACTCTAGAAAATTATTCTCGTATTCTATTTTTTGGCTAGCGAAAAATCCAAAATAGAAGATGGCTATATTCGAATAGCCATTTAAGGAAGCCGTTGGAGAGCAGTTTTTTTTTTTACCAAAATCTCTGTTCCTAGCATCTAGGAAAGATATAGAGAGTCTCTTGGAGTTCGTGAACCTCTTCTATGTATTGCAATTTGCAATCCCCAAGCTCTTGTGAAACACAAAACTCCACCGGCCGAGAGCCCTGAGCACGAGAGGCAGTGCTCGGTGCCCGATGGCCACGAAGTGGAGAACCGATGAGAGGGTGGAGGCCAACACGAGGGATGTTGGAGGAGGATAGCAGTCACCGCTCGACAAAGGGCTCGGCGGACGGTGATGTAGATTTTATCCTCGACAAGTATATCAGTGTTTTGTGCGCAGAAAATCAAAAAGTACCTCATAGGACACAAATGTATACTGATATGTATGGTGTGCCCTGCATCCAATTAATGGAGAATCGATTTGTTATTCCCTTTGTAAGGTACCTTCCACACGAGTTCATCTGTTCTCACCGCGGCTTAAAGCGGATGCAGCTGTGGATTGTTCAATCTGCTTCACCGAGAAGCTGGCAGCCCTAGCATTTGAAACACTCACTAAAGCGAGTAGAATCTGCCTATGAAAGCAAGGCTAGGTAAGACTAGCGCTATAACTGAATGTGAGGAGAGCATGTCATGTCACTCACTATAGTTTATCCATACATACTCCCTCCGTCCCATGGAGTTTGTCACTAGAGAAGCGTGTTTGTGAGAGGGGCACGGATTTTTAACGACGAACTCCATGGGACGGAGGGAGTAGACAACAACATGGATCAAGAAAGTCCGACGCTAGATCACATGATAGAGCTCGAACCAATTAGCATAACTTGTACTCTACCCACTACTGTGGAAAAAAGTCATCTTGACGAGAAAAAATAATGAGTCATCACTCATCTATCATGGATTTAAAACATGCGTCCGCAAGTATATATCCAATATCTGAGAAAGTCATTGTCCTTGTAATTAAGGTCCTATTTGATAGAGCTTTGGCTATGACTGATTATTTTTTCTTCATCGGCTCTAACTCCTTCGTGCACTATAGTGAGGAGCTGAAGGAGTTGGCGATATAACTTTTGCAATATTTGAATCTAGCAGGGTGAGTTTGAATCGGGGGGGTACTTTTTGTTCATTGACAATACTCCAAAGGGGTGTATTCCCGACTACTTGGTTGCCAAAGATTTGCGGGGAGTAATGGAATTTTCCATGCTAACAAGAAAACAAAGAATGTTGAACTTATTACAAGTAATCCTAGCATCCTCCAACAAAGCATCCTCCAACAAAAAATGGTAGTAGATCTTTGCCGCCGTGGTCCGGAGTTTGTTTTGTCCTTTTCGAGTCAACTTTCCCGCAGGCTGTGGCAAATGATATGATTCCAAAGCAGCCCGGCCAAACAATAATGGTTTGGACTTTGGATTATCTCTTCACTGAATTCGTTCGCATCAGAATTCATTATATAGTAAAGGACTATAGCAAATAAATAAGCTTTGTTTGACATGTCTAACCGCCGGCAAGTTCAAATGCATAGTGTATGCTAGATTTGTGGAACCAATCAATCAGCCATCCGTCATTGTGTTCGATCGACTCCTATATTAGGCACGCATTTAGTTCACTAACCACTTGCGACGTGACGCTCCCATGGCAGAAATCACAATCACACCCCGCCGTGTACTACACCTTCATCTCCATCGTCGTCGTCGTCCATGGTGCTCCATGAGAAGCTGCTGAGGTCGTCCTTGCTCTCCCGCCACGGCGGCGGTGGCTTGAACCTGCCTCCAGTCCATGGCCGCTGCCGGTCATCGGGAACCTTCACTACCTCCTCGCTGCTGCCGCACCACGCGATGCGGGCGCTGGCTCAGAGGTACGGCCCCGTCATGCGGCTTCGGCTCGGCCACGTCCCCACGGTGGTGGTCTCCTCCGCGGAGGCGGCGGGGGAGGTCCTCAAGACCCACGACGCCGTTTTTTTTATAACCGCCGCTCTACGTGACCATGGACATCTTCACCTACGGCGGCCGGAACATCGGCTTCGCGCCTTACGGCAGCCGGCAAGACTTTGGAAGGAGGTGCGGCGGCTCTGCGCCACCGAGCTGCTGGGCCCCAAGCGCGTCTTGTCCTTCCGCCCCATCCGGGAGGAGGAGGTGGCGAGCCTTGTCCGTCCGTCTTAAATCGCGGCGGCGGCGTCGCCGGCGGCCGTGGTGAACGTCGGCCCGAGGGGTCAAGGTCCCGATGAACGACATCCGATGAGGTGCGCCATCGGCGACACGTGCCCGATGAGAGAGCGGTACATCCAAGAGCTTGACAAGGGGCCGGAGCTCATGGCCGGGTTCAACCTCGTCGACCTCTTCCCGGTCGCGCCTCGCCCGCGCTTCGGCGCCGCTCCCCTCCACGCTGCCACGGAGGTACACCACGGGATCCATCACATCATGCAAGCCATCATCCAGCACCATGCAAACAACAATGGAAGCGGCGACGGCGGGCGGGCGCTGCGTGAACATAGGGAGGATATTCTTGCCGTTCTCCTGCGGCTTCGGAGGGATGGCGACGGCGCGCGGCGGTGGCGGGCTCGGGACCATCCTCACGGCAGAAGTTCTCAGCGGCGCCTTGTTCGTAAGTTACACTAGTCACACGACATGCACGTCCTTTTCAAACAAGCATCGATATCTCACTCACACACGTGCAACAAAACTTGATGCCATCGGGATGTCTTCGCCGCCGGCTCGGAGACTACGGCAACGACGACGATCCCAGGCCATGTCCGAAGCTCGTCGGGGAACCCGCGACGCGATGCGCCGAGCTCGGTCGAAGTCCGGCAACTCCTCCATGGCAAAACCCGGGTGGCGGGCGGACATCCAAGGGCGACTCCCCCTACCTGCAGATGGTGATCAAGGAGGCGCTCGGGCTGCACCCTCCGCTGCCGCCGATCCCGCCACGGCCGTGCTCGAGTCCACCCGGATCCTGGGCTTCCACGTGCCTCGGGGAACCACGGTGTTCGTCAACGTTTGGGCGTCGGCGGGGGGACGAGAGGCCGTGGCCCGACGCCGACCAGTTCAAGCCCGAGAGGTTTGAGGATGTAACAGAACCGCCCAATTTATAAAAGCATAAGTGCAAAAATCACTCGCCACGCAAGTAATTAGCACACTTAAGCCCTTATAAACCCGGTAGTCCGGAAATCTCGAAGGATTTCAAACCAAACATCATCAACCAAGATCGCATGCAGGGTTTAGCGTCACCATTCACATGTTACAACATTTCACAAATAGTTCGATAACATCAGAGTGCGGAAATAAAGTTATTACAAACCAAGTCCTTCAAATCCGAGTAGCGAAAGCAAAGTAGTTTTGAAAGCTCAACCCACACACATACTTAAGTTTAATACGATTGCCGATAGCCAATCCACAAAAGCAAGTGGGGAGAATATTAAGAACAACCATGCCCTTGGTACTTTAATCCACTGGGTATAAGCAGGTCTCACAATACCCGTAGTAGGTATGGCCATCTGCACAAACAACAAGCGGGAAAAACCCTGAGTACGAGAAGGTACTCAGCTAGACTTACCCGTCCGACTCAAAATAAAAGACTCCAAGGAGTATGACAGGCTTTATCAGGGGATAGCTTGACTCTTTTTACAATAAAAGCGGTGGTAACATTAAAGTGATAGCTCAGGTTAACCATTCCTATTTATGCTAGGTGAGCACCTATACTATGCATCATTATAATATATTAGTCATGATTAAGCAAGCAAGTAGTAACCATAATCATATTCATCGGCTTAACCCATCATCATCATTAACCACATTCCATAATCATTACTACGATGCTTTGCGGCTCAAGTCAAAGTGTTCACCGCCCAGAACGATGGCGATTCGAATCGATTACTCTTGAGCTCGGGGGTATTCCTCACACAAACCACACTCACCCGTCGGTGAGCTACGGATCACCGTGGCACGTATCCGGGAAAAACAAGTGCGCGGACTCGCATAGAACCACCGTACCCGGGGGACCGCCCGGATCGCCTTAGCCCGACCATCTTTGGACCTCGGACTTACTCTTTCGCGCCCCGGGTGGTCCCCATCCATCTCCAATACGGTGCGAACGGATCGAGAACCGGCCTGGATAGTGTTAGGCTTCGCGGTCGGAAGTGCTTATCCGGCCAGCTAAGTGTGAGGCATGCGTTCAATATGACTTGCGGTACAACAACGGTATGGTCCTTAATCGACACAGACGGAATCACTATGGTCCAACAACCCCACAAGACTCCGTCCGGTCTCCAATTATCTCAACCATAACCATCAACCAGATGATATCAACATAAGCTTTCCATCAATCATAAGTAACCACCTATACTCGCGGATGACAGAAAATCACCCGACTTCTACCGTCTAAGCAAGCTAAGCATGTTACTCGCCCTAGACTAGCAGGGTAAATCAAGGGGGGATAATTCAAGGGTAAAGCAAGGATATAATGCATCAACGGTTGCACACAACTCCTATACTTAATGCAACAATCATAAAGCATAATTAGACTGTTAGAAAGCATAGGTAAGTAATGCTCCGGTGCTTGCCTGGAATCCAACACAAATCAGTGCTAGTTAGATGATACTCGCTTGGCAAGTATCTCCCTTCCCATTGCTTGCTTAGTCCTTTCATCTTCAGGATGAGTCCACCAAACACCATCTTGGGGTTTTGCTTCAACACCACATTCTCATCATCTAGCGTACCTAGATGTTATGCAACGATGCATATGTATGAATACATAGAAGTGAAATAGATGATCCATCACACAAGCGTATTTAACACAACATAAGGTTACACTAGATGGTATAAGCGCATTAGAGAGCAAGCTATTCACAATCATACCAAACATATAGGTAAAAAGCATATCAAACATGACACCAATATACAAGATCTCAGGTGTATTAAGTTAACTAACAACAAGGACATGAGCCATTCTAATCCACATACAAAGTAAACAACTAGAACTAGAATCTATCAATTTCTGGACATACACGTAGCAGCTGAGTAAATAAATCATATCTGGAGTTCTACAACTCTAAATGATTTGCAACAAGACAATCTAGAAAGCTTATGAAATTGTCTATAAATCTTATTTAATCATCAAAGCATGATTCAATATTTAACATAGTCAAACAATTAAATTTCTCTAATCTAGTCAGACAAATTTCAGAGAGCAGTCATTTCTGAAGCTGATCTTTGCATAGTCATAACTCACAAACTATAAAAGCTATAGCTATGAAAATTTAATACAAGATAGATATATAAGTTGTCTACAACTTTGTTATAGACAAGTTTCACAACAAACATCATTTACAAGGTGCAATCATCAAGGTTCTAGAAACTGTCCAGAAAGCCTCCAAATTGAATAATAGAGGAAATAATATTTCACTTATATTTTAAACCTCAAATTGGATATAGCCAAAGTTACCAACAGTTAACATATATTAAATAAACACTAGAAAACATAGTGTCCAATCCTAACTAAATTATTTTGATGCCCTTTTTCATTTATTTATATAACTAGGTGCATTAGAAAACATATATGGAACATAAATCAAAAGTGCACATTAAATTCTAATAAAATTACAATAGTTCATATATACTCCCAAAAGTCTACTGTTCAAATTTCATAACATTTGGATAAGCATAGCAATCTCTATGAAAAAACAAAAATCCTAATTGCTATTAAGCATGTGAGAGCAACTTAAATCTAAAACTCCACGCTTTCATTAAATACATGGCCATGTTAAGCATTCACAGGTCACAACAACATCATGAAAAGGTAGTGGAACCATATTTTCCATTTTACCATTTTTATTTTCATTATTAATCAATTAAATTCAATTACTAGACATTAAACAAGATAAGTCAATAACTCAATCAAACTGCATCCAATGAACCTCAAATTTTTATCATAGTACACACATAGCATCAATAGCCTACCATTCAAATTTCACACCAATTGGAGCACCACAACCTTAGATATGAATTTAGCAAGAGCAAACCCTAGGTAGCAAGGATCTATTTTTACTGTACAAATTTTATACTAAAACATGTAATATTCTTATACCACTAGATAGATCTATTCACAAGGATTCCAAAAGGTGCTCATTTGCTATTTTACGAATTTTATACAATTTGCTACGAATTATAGAAGTTTCAGCCAGAAAATGTATAAAGGAAAACAGGAAAAAGAAAAACAGCACTGTGCAGCACTATTCATCTGAGTCTACGGCTATGCAGATAACCCCCTGAACTTCCCTGAATTTGAACCCGAGGTCCCCCTTTCTTCTTCTTTACGCTGGAACAGAGCAGGGAGCAGGGAAGGCGCCGGAGCTTCGCCGATTCCGGCCGGTGAGCCACCGGCGACAACGGAGGAGCAGTGGCGCGGCCCTAGGGGACCCACGCGCACCCAAAGGAGGCCGCAGCTTGGCCCGAAGCCGTCCAGGTCAGTCTGGCCGCGTGCGTGCTTCCAGCCACGTCGGGCGGCCACGATGGCGACGGCGAACGGGACCGGGGAAGAGGTGCAGGAGGTGTGGCGTGGGTTGGGAAATATGATGACGCGCACAGCTTGGATGTAGACGGCAAGGCGGAGGAGGAACGGTGACGGCCATGGAGCTCTGCTCCTGCGTCCATGGCGGGCACGCTCTGCGCGGCTAGAGCGCGGGAAAGAGGCAAGAAGGGCAAGGGCGGGGAGGAGCAACGAGAGGAGGAGAGGCCAGCGCCACGCGCAGGTGATGGCGATGAGGCGCGGAGGCAAGGAAACAGCGGCTGCAGGGAGCTCGGGCGGCCAACAATGGCGGCTCAGTATGCCTGCGCGCGTTCCAAGCGATGGCGAGCGAGGTAGAGACTAGAAGAGTGGGGAGATGGCCGAGGAGCACGAGAGGGAATGAGGACACGGTCTAGCGCTCCCCATTGATGCAGGGCGAAGTGGGGGCACGCGGCAAGAAGGTGGGGGCGCGCTGCTGCGCATGGAGGACGCGTGGGCACACGCGTCGCCCATTGAGACGTTTCCTCGAGCACGTGGCGGGTGACAGTTTCGGTCCATTTTTGGGCTGGATACAGGCCGAATTGAACCATGGGCGAAAAACAAAGTTTGCTCATCATCTGATGCTCTACAAGTTTCATTAAAGGCGCCTAGTCATTAGTGCAACAGATTAGGAGATAAGTAACCTTGAACCTGCTGTTGTCAGTGAGCCGAAACTAGTCACAAATGAATCCCAAAACCGTGTCAAACGCAGTCGAATCGATGCCATCTTCTGATATGCTCTTCCTCAAATAAATACCTCCAACTTCTATTTTGGGTCCAACTCAAGTTGCTTAACAAAATTTAGAGAACGCGAGACGTCAATATCGAAAACACCAATTTCAGGTTTTAGAATTATTCTAAATCTCCAAACCAGCCCTCAATCTGCTTCGTGAGCACTTTTTTGAGCATGTTACACACATTTTCATGACTTGGCCCTTAAACAAAGTTTGTTCCTTATAAAATTCTCTACAACTTTGATTAAGGGTGCACTGACATATAAATAATCTAAGCTGCACTTTTTAAAAGGTGCAGCAAAAGTGCTTTAGGGTCAACCTAGGTCCAACCATCACTTAAGGGCACTTTCTGGGCATTTGCTCAACATGAACTCTTCATGACTTTTATTGTAGAGTTAATGTAGAGTTATTTGAGCAAGGTTGCATGACTTGGTTGAATCTCGATATACTCATGCTCTTGATAAGGCCTTTCAAGCAAGGATAAAGCTTATCATTACATGTGGTTTTTTAATTCCAAACTTCATAAAACTTTTCCAGTGATCACTATAGATAGATAGTGATGTGAGACACATGAAGAAAGTTCATTATCACTACTCAACATATATAGCTTAAGTCCAATCTCGCTGCTTAGCTAGTGACTAACACCCGGGTGTTACAGAGGAGGGCAGCGGCGGCGGTGGATTCGGCGGCGTGGGCGACTTCAGGTTCCTCCCCGCGGCGCCGGCCGGAGGATGTGCCCGGGCTTGGCATTCGGTGCGGCCAATATCGAGATCGCTTTCGCGAGCCTCCCATATCACTTCAATTGGAAGGTGCACGGCGGAGCAAACCCGTGTGAGATGGACATGGCTGAATCATATGGAATCACGGCACACGCCGGAAGTCTCCTCTCTTGTTGGAAGCTGTTCCATGTGTTCCTCCACTAGCTCATGGATAGATCATCAAAATCTTCGATCTTTGTGATTGAGTATGCGTGCGTGTACATGTGCGTGTGTGTGAATTGGTTTGTCATCACACGTGTATAATTTTCTCGTCTTGTTCGGATAAACTCGTATCCACCTCAATCTATATGTGTTGGAGTGAATGAGTGAAAATTAGTTTAAGTTCTATCCTCCACTTCAACACATGCGATTTAAGTTGAATATATACAAGGACATCCAAACCCTTACAGGAAGAAAAATCTTCCTAAAAATGTACTCTCTCTATCTCGAATAAATAGATTCATATAATTGTCCTAAGTTAAATTTTGACCGAATTTCTAAAAATATTTAAAATTATACTATCTATCATTATATTTACTATAGGATATATTTTTATAACATGTGTTTTTATGTCATATATATTATTACTCTTTCCTATAAAATTAGTTAAACTTTTAAAAAATTAACTACTATGGATTTTAAAATTGATTTATTTAGAGACTGAGAGAGTGTTTGACAAAAGATATACAAAATGGCCATTGCTATCGCGAGAGAGTGAGAAATCGAGATGCTGATTCTCTTGTACTGATTTGGACTTCCACCACGAAAAATTCTTGTTTAATCACTTATCTTTTGGGGCACTAAATAATTGCTATGGTGACTTTCTTTCTTCTTTGGCACCGTAGCAGTGAGCCATGCGGCCTCAATGAAAGGGAAATCATCGTATATAAAAACATAAGAACGCCAAGCACACTACAGCTCCGGATACGCATGATAGTACCAAGAATGTCAAGCATGTCGAATTAACTAGTGTTACCTCGAGTTCCACACGAGCAAACAAAATTTAAAAGGAGAGCATGTACGTGCTACTCACTAGTTTATCTAGTGAAATAGGTTGAACGAGAGATGCCTTCTCGGGCTCACGGCTTTGTGTTAATATAGCTAAGAAGAGCTCTTAGCGTAGCGCTTACATCTTGTCCAACAATCTACTAACAAACTAACAATCTTACTTGAAACATAAGTATACAACAATGCTAAGCAATATCTAATCTATCTAACCAACACAAAGCCGATGCTATCATGTACTTGAGCCGAAAGGCTCTCAACCGTGACCACCTAAAATATTTCCTCATATGTATAGCGTATATATTTCTAACACCCTCCTTCAATCACAACACATCTGTAAGGTTGAGATTGTGCGGAAACATCACCGTTTGCCTTTCGGGAAGAGGTTTTGTAAAACCATACGCTAATTGATCGGTGGTACCAATGAATCGGCGCTTTGTCGATACACATTCACACACAAAATGAAAATCTATTTCTTTGTGTTTAGTTCTAGCATGAAACACGGGGTTAGGCGACAAGTACATGGCTTCAAGGTTATCACACCATAGTCCGACAACTTTAGGATGTGCGATACCTAGTTCATCCAACAATTTACGTATTCACATCACCTCTATTGTAGCCTTTGCCAAAGATTTGTACTCTGCCTGCGTGCTTGATCTAGAAATTGTTGCCTGTTTCCTTGCATACCATGACACAAGGTTACAGCCTAAAAACATAGCAAAGCCGCCCATCGATCGTCTGTCATCTGGATAACCAGCCTAATCTGCGTCTGAAAAGGCACTCCAAAGTAGAGTTAGATCTCCTAACTTTAATGCCTAGGCCGATTGTTCCCTGCACATATCTAAGAATTCTCTTAACAGCTTCCCAGTGAACATTGGTTGGAGAATGAAGGAACCCCCTGACACGACTTATTGATTTGCAAAAGGAAATATCCGGGCGTGTCGAGTTAAGTACTAGAGTGCTCCCACAATACTCCTATACCTTGTACTATCTTCTGTACCCAACTATGTTCCACTGGTGATCGAGAGTTTTTTCTGATGTTGCAAGTGGTGTTTTCACAGATTTGCAAAGTTGCATATTGACTCTTTTCAGGATATCCATTGCATACCTTTCTTGTGTCAATATAGGAGCTCACCACTTTTCCTTTGCGCTTGAATCCCAAAAAAAACTCTTTCTCCAAATCACGAAGAAGGCCGTCAATTGCAATATGTGAAGAACTAGCCACAATAATATCATCAACATAAACAAGTATGTATATGACTATATTTCCCTTTTTATAGAAGAAGTGGGAAGTATCCGCCTCACGAAGGGATAAAACCAAGACTTAGCAACTTGTTGCATAGACAGAATACCATGCTCGGGGGAGCTTGTTTTAATCCATATAAGGTTTTATCAAGCTTGCAAAGGAAGGGTGGTTTATTTTTTGTCTTCATATCCCGGCGATTGCTTCATATATACTTCTTCTTCTTCAAGATACCCATGCAAGAAGGCATTTGTGACATCCAAATGCCTCGGACACCGGTTCTTAGACACAACAAGAGCAAGAACTAGTTTAATGGTGGCGGCTTTTACTACTGGGACTAAAAGTGTCCTCATAGTCTATACCGTAGCGTTGCTTAAATCATTTAGCTACTAACCGTGCCTTATATCTCTCAATTTTCCTATATGACCTTCTCTTAATTTTATACACCCATTTGTAACCTATTACATTTTTCCCTTTCACTAGTGGTACGAGGTGCCAAGTTTTGTTTCTTATAAACTCGACATCCATGGCATGTCTCCAATTTGAATCGACTAGTGCGGTTTGTAATCTAAGGGATCTTCGATAGCATCTAGTTGACCATAATGGATAGTACCATCAGTGTATTGCTTGGGTTTACTGAATACCATGTTGCAATCGTATAGAAGGTCGAGGTGGAGACGGTGGCGCCGGCTCGGGACTTGGCGAGGTAGCGATAGTCACCGGTGTAGAAGATCCGGTCTCGAACGTGTGTGGCGACCACACCTGATCTAGGTTGCGGCAGCGGCTGTTGGGGCCGGCGTAGAAGATCCCCCGTGTGTCGGCACCAAGGAGGCGGTCGGCCCGCTGCTGGCCCCCATACCGCTAGGTGGCATCGACGAAGAGGACGGGCCGGGCGAGGACGGATCGAGCAGATCCAGCGCCCGGATCCAAGGGTGATCCGCTTCTTTGCATCGGACGAATCTGAGGGGAGATCAACTCTAGATTCCATGTTTGTCCCTGCCAAAAAAGGAAAGGGACCAAGTGACATGAATTCACGCCGAGAACTCCTGATTTCTTCGCCGTTTGAAGCCATATTTTAACCAGGACCTGCACTCTCATGAAGTCTGTTAGGCAGCAAGGAATTATTACCAAAACAATCTAAAGAATTGTCTACCCCAAACTCGGATGAAGAATTTAGCAAGTGAGATGGAAGGAGATTTATTTCTGATCGCAAATGAGCGTCGTCATTAGGATGGAGTTTAGAAAAGGGGAAGACATCTTCATCAAAGATTACATGTCTAGAGATATAAACACGACCTGCCTTGACGCGAGACACTTGAACCCCTTGTGCATATGACTATATCCAAAAACACACACTGTTGAGAGCGAAACTGGAGTTTGCGGGAGTTGCAGGGACCTAGATTGGGCCAACATGCACAACCAAATACACGCAGGTTCTTATAGTTGGGGTTTTGATGGAACAAGCGTTCCAAAGGACTTTGGCCATGAATTACTTTTCTAGGCAGGGC
Organism: Chrysopogon serrulatus; assembly: GCA_015844335.1. Taxonomy (NCBI): domain Eukaryota; kingdom Viridiplantae; phylum Streptophyta; class Magnoliopsida; order Poales; family Poaceae; genus Chrysopogon; species Chrysopogon serrulatus. The sequence continues at coordinate 39,178 of JADLZL010004769.1, read as the reverse complement.
GGTTTATGAGGCATGCAGCGGTAGCAAAAAGCTTCATCCCAAAATTTGAGGGGCATGAAAGCATGGGCCAAAAGGGTGAGGCCTACCTCCACTATATGACGGTGTTTATGTTTGACCGCACCGTTTTGCTGATGATGAGCATGAGGACACGACACATGATGAGTTATGCCAACATGTTGGAAAAAAGAATTTAATTTTTGATATTCTCTTCCCAAACGGTTTGGACAGTAACTATTTTCTTGTCCCTATGAAATAGCCTCAAGGCTTTAACTAGTTATTTGTCAAATAGCTAGCTAATCTTTGCGAATTTAAAGTAATTTTTGGTCCAACTACTCACTCTAGAACTTTGATATGAGCCCTGTTTGGTACAGCTTCATGAGTTATTGTAAGTTGTTTTTTTTGTCAAATAGGTCTTTAAATCGCCCTCTCACATGGAAAATAGGTTTTATGAGAGCATATTTTTTTAAAAAAATCTACCTACATAGTTGTTGTCTTGCTAAATGGATCTCTCAGCACACAGAACTGTTGTAAAACATAAGGACTCTATCCTAGAAGGAAAGGAGAAGATGGAATCTTAATCCTAATCCGTTTGTACGTGGGCTCTTACCAAAACTCTTAAGTCTTGGCAGAGCTACATATACGTGGGAGCTCTTTGTTGTAATCACTAATAATCAGAGGAATAAAGAATAGTCTCCTTGTCTTGTGTCTATTTATTTTTCTACTTTTATCTACTATATGGTAATCACGAGAGACGTAGAGAAAGAGGTCCTAACCGCTGGCAAGAACCAGCAATAGCAGCAATTAATTGCGGACATGGGCCACACACACCATTCATTCCCGTACTTCCGTTTCATCCACATCCCACAGGGAACAGCGCTAGAGCAGCATCATGCATGTAGCTAGATACAGTAGTTAAGAATAAGCAGAATCAACTAGGGGAAGAAAGAAACTAGTGGTCACCCAAGTCACTATTTGGCAGGGAAATCTTCGAGCTCCGGATGCTCAAAACTGCTCGAATCTTTCCAGCCCGACGTCGACGATCCGTTCCGCTTGCTTCCGTACATACATTCTTGTAGCAACGTAGTAGCAGCTGGTCCTGCTCCTGCCACCGGTGCCCACTGAGTTCCTGCCTGCCACGGCGCAGGGATAGATGGATGACGAGGCCGCTGCTGCTCGCCAGTCGTCCCCCTTTGCCACTGCTTACCGAAATGGGAACCCGGCGGCGGGCGGAGGCAAACTGCGGTTCCCGCTACAGTCTTTAGGACAGCCCCCGCCCCCAGCAGATCAAAGATCATCAGTCGCCGGCCGGCAGTGGCCCAGCGGCCAGCGCCACTGTTGCTGGCGCTGGACACAACAGATAAGCTCAGCGGCTGGGCCTGGACACCATGCCCAGCTGCCACAGAGGGAATCCTGATGATGCTGCAGCTGCGCTGCTGGCGTCCCTGCTGCTGCTGCTGCCGCTCCCGGGGTGACGGCGGTGGACGTGGACATGGAGTTGGTCGTCAGCCGGGCGCACGAACATGCCGGCGGCAGTCGGCGGCGGAGGCCTGCTGAAGATGCTCCTGTGACTGTGAGGGTAGCCGGCGTTCGTCTCCACCTCCTCGTCTGCCGCCGGCGGCGCCGGCAGATCGAGCTGGGTGTCAGTGTCCGAGGAAATTCAGTCAGGTACAGTAGTGGACGACGTTAGCAAAAGGCTTGGCTTCGGCTACGTATGTATGTAATGTACATACCGTCAGGGTCATCGTCCTCTGCTTGCTGCCCGGCGCGGAGCTGAACGCCTCGACGGCGGTGACCGTGGACGGATCGCTGCCGGCGCAGCCCAGACTGAGCTCGAGGTCCAGCTCGCCGTCCCAGGCTGCACTCCACAGACAAGATTTCCGTTCAGCAACTCAAGAGTACTCCACATCTTTCAGTGAAAGAAAAAACACACATAAGAACGGATCAGTCATGGCAGTGGGGGCTCAGTAACACTGTGACTGGAGCTGGTTGTCGTAGCTCTGGGCGTCGAAGTTGGTCACCGCCTCCTTGCCGTAGCACTTGATGGCAGCCTTGTCATATGCCCTGATTAGCAAGCATGGCACAAAACCACAAGTTGTCACATGCTGTTCTGGCCTCTGGGACACTCAGATCAATGGCGCGCGTAACAGAAATTCAGAGGAGCGACGCTTACTGGGCAGCCTCCGTCTCTGTGTCGTACAGGCCCAGGTACACATACCTGCAGCAGCAGCAAAGGAGATCAATCAAGCCAACAGATTTCTCCAAATTAAAGTTAAAAAACAACATTCGGCACTAGTAATCGTTGTTCAGCATTAATTAATTACTTCTTGCCCATGAGCTGGCCGATCCTGGCCTCCCACTTGCCGCACTTGTGCTGGGTGACTCCCCGGAACCTGGAGCTTCCCCTGACGAAGCTGGCGCCCTGCCGCCGGAGCACCTGCACGAACTCCTCCTTGCTGAAGTTCTTCATCTGAGAATGCCGCCACATGGCAAGAAGAGCAGAATCAAGCTAGGCATCAAACAATGAGAGAGACTGAGAGAGAGATGTTGTTAGTCGATGAACAGAGCAGCAGCAGTTCTTTCTTCTTTGTTCTGTTCAGTTCATTCATGGCGGTGGGCTCGATCTACTGTAACAAGGGATGGTCACCTTCTTCATCTCATCCTTGTAATCGTCCAAGGTGAAGTTGATGTCTGCATTCACGCCACGGAACTTGATAGCAGCCTGATCATAGGCTCTGCAAATAAAGGGGAGGGTTCAAACAAAAAATTACAGATTTACTCCTGGTAAGTATAAGTATGTAAGATGGAACAAATGTGAGGAATAAAAATAATGTATGAACCTTGCAGCAGCCTGTGCCGTGTCAAACCCACCTAGAAAAATAGCAATTCGGACACCTGATTAATCATGAAATAATGCTACCAGTACGTGATTTATTAAACTTTCAGTTTTTTTTTCTCAATTGGACAGGAACTCACCCAAGTACACCTGCTTCCCACAGTCCCTGCCAATGAGAGCACACAAGCAAGTGAGAGACAGAAATGGGCATGAAATGGCGATTGCTTGCATTGCACAAGCCAAAAAAAACAAACACAGCAAGGAAGGAAGCAAGTAATTCAATGGCCTGCAGGTGACGACTGACCAGATGTGAGACTCCCACCGGCCGGTGCGGCGGTAGAAGGTGACGCCGCGGTACTGCGAGCTCCGGGACCGCGGGCCGCGGCGGCTCTTCCTCGACGCCGACCGAGCCCACTGCTCCGCCGCGCTACCGCCGGCGGACGCATGGCGCTGCGGCTCCTCCGTCGCCTGCTGCTGCTGCTGCTGCCACTGCGCTGCAGTGGCCGGGAAGAACTGCTGGGTGACGGCGGCGGCCGGCTGGCAGGGCACCACGGGCACGGGGAAGCCGAAGATCATGCTGCAGGCGCCTTCTTCCTCCGGTCGGCCGCCGACCACCTGCGGCGCCGGCGGCAGCTCGGCCTCCCCGGCACGGCGCGCGTAATGCTGCCGTCGACGCCGCTGCAGTGGAAGAAGGCTCTCTTGGTGGCGGCCATGGCCGTACTTGCTAGCTGCCGCCGGTGAGTACAAGCGTGTTCTTGGCTCGACGCCGCTTTCTCTATGCGATGGAACGCATCATTGCAACTTTTTTCCTTTCCTTTTATGCAGCTAGCTAGATGATATGATCGATACCACCAGCGCTGAGCTAGCTTGATGATCGATCCCTCCCTGTCACACGCGCGTACACAGACACACTGAGAGTGAGACTGTGAGTGATGTGTGTAGTGTAGGGATGTGTGCGCGTTGCACACTTGCAGTTGGTTGCTGTCTGTGAAAGAATCTGCAGGTGGTATCAAGCAGGAAGGCTAAACTGGGTAAGGAAATTAAAGGGAAAGATCTCTGAGCAGGCTATCACTTCATGTCAAGCGTCGTCTTTATATGGGGGGTTGGAAGCATGGAGAACACCAGTCCAGTCCAGCCGCAAGCGGCTAGACGGACACCCAGACCATCGTCCATCATATCTGTCTCTTCATGGATCAATGGTGCACATTTACAATTACACAACACAATAATCTTGGGCAGTAAACTCCCTCCCTACCATAACAATATCATTTTCGAAAAATTAAAAACTGCATTTAACTTTGACCAAATTTATATAAAAAATAATAATATTTACATGATATATAATTAGTATCATTAGATACACCATTAAATACATTTTTATAAAAATATTTAAATATATAAATAGTGCTAATATTTTTAAAAATCTAATTGATTTTTTCAAAAAAGTTTGACCAATACCATAGCGAATCTTTTAATAGGACTTATATGCATGCGCATGACATTCGTGCCATTATTTATATATTTAAATATTTTTATAACATAGCGAATCTTTTAATAGTGCTATATGTTAGTTTACCTACTGAACAGTAGTAGCTTAAGGTCATTGTTAGGCTAGTCTCGGTAGAGTTTTATCTAGCAATATTTCATTTGCATTTAATACTATGTGATACATCAATAGATTTGATGACTTGGCGGATTAAATATGAAGAGATATAGAGAGAGTTTCATAGAGTTTTATTTGGACGAAATCCGTTGTCGAGAATTACCAACACAAAAAAGCTGTCATGATAGTTTCGGTAACAATGCCATAAAACTCACTACTGATATGAGACTGCCCTGAGTGGAAGTTTCATCAGAGTTCTATTTGTATTTAATAAGCTGTCACATAAGCACTATTGTTGATGACATGTCAACATTTTAAGAAGAGAGAGAAAGAAACGAGTTTGATAGGGATGAAAGATGAAACTCTCTTGCTCGCGGATGGGTCATCATAGAATTTTGTGTTTGCGAAACGAAAGAATGAAACCGTGCAATGAGAATAATGGCTTCATCCAAGGTCCTTTGCATTCTTCGTTCTTAATTAGAAACAACGTTACAAAACTCTCTATCGAGAATGGCCTGGAAGAAGAAGCTAGAACCACTGCTAGTAGAAGTTCAGAATCAGTTCCAACTGGACATATAAAGTCGAACACAGACAGTGTTTAAGTTTAGATGGGTTTGAGCTGTTTGGTCGAAATTCAAATGGAGACTAGCGCACACACACAGAAAAGAAAAGAAAAATCTAAAAAACCAGCAGTGATGCAAAGTATCGTAGCTACTAGCTAGAAGCTAGGTGTACTTTCGTTGAGATTACTAGGTCGTCGTGGACCGGCCGGGGCAGTGGATCAGCCAAGCAACACTAGTGCCTGCCTATTCCAATCCATGTAATGCAATGTGACGTACGTAGCCCTCGTCCGCATTCACTTCCCAGCGTAAAGGTCCTCACCTTCCACCACCTCCGACTTGCCCTTGCTTTGCTGTTGCATTGCACTTGCATGCATGATGATGCGCCTGTGTGTGTGTGTGTGTGTGTGTGAGAGAGAGAGAGAGAGAGAGAGAGAGAGCACGGCCGGCAGCGGGCAGCGGGCAGCGGCAGGCGGCAGGCGGCGGCCGGTTTTTCGAATCGATGCTACGAACGCAAAGAACGGCAATGCCATGCATGATGCATGAGTTGCCTCTGTGTCTGCAAGACTGCAACGAAATGAAGCAGATAGGGCGAAGAGAGAGCGAGCGGGGCCACATCGTCGAATCGATGGAGTCCCACGTTAACCAGATCGAAGACATCATAATGCGGCCTGCATGCATGCATGGGCGTACGGGATAGATAAGATATATTCCTTTAATTTCTGATCCAATGTTTCCCGCCGTACGGTCTGATTGGGAACGGCTTATCTATTATGTTGCCTCTCTGCACACAAAGCAGGGCCTTATTTAGATGCACCCTAGATTCTAAGTTTTTTATACTGTCTCCATCACATTAATTTTTACCTACATGTATGGAGCATTAAATGTAAATAAAAAAACTAATTGCATAGTTTAGTTGTAAATCACGAGTCGAATCTTTTGAGCCTAGTTAGTTCATGATGGGATAATATTTGCCAAATACAAATAAAAGTGCTACAGTATCAGAGTTGAAAAAATTTCAGCATCTAAACAAGGTCCAGATGTTTGATCTCACAGTCGTCCTTTCTTCGCTCCTTCCTCCTCCTTAAGTGCATCGTAGTTCACTTTGGCTTTATTTATGGTGTCTATTTCAATTTTCAATAAATATGCATTGCCAAACAAAATGAGAGCATATATATGCATGCTTCTTTTGGCAGAAGCAGCTAATGTAAAAAACAAGCAAGATTTGCTTGTGGATCAATTGTCCAACAACTAACATATATAGATAACAACCTGAGATAGATTACAGCAGCTGAAGAATGATGGCGTTTTAATTTGTGCCTGTTTGTAGTATTGGCTAAGGCCTAAGGCTAACCGTTAGGTGTAGCTAAAAAAATAGCCGGCTAAATATGAGTCAATGGATGTTTCGATCTGGCTGAAGAGTGATACCACATTTTGCGCCTGTTTGCATTTTCTAGGGCCTAAGGCTAATTGTTAGATGTAGCTAAAGATTAGCCAGTTAAGTATCAGCCAGTGCATGTTTAGATTGTCTCTGCTAGTAGGTGCATATACATCCCTAGCAATGATGAACTACTATCATCTCTTGTTGGTGAGTAGTTGTGCTTGTGCGTGGCTAGGCAGTCTAATAGGATGACAGACAGTTTCTATGGCATTAACTAGGATGCCAAGTAAACAAGATGCATATGGTGCCATGGTATTGAAATTGAGGAGAGAGAAGGAATATACAAGAAAATATCTCTCTACTAGAAACAAGATATAAAAATGATAGGTAGATGATGATGGAAATATTAACATTTCTTGTATGAGTCAATGCCCTAATAAGCTAACTCACCAGAGTTTTTGCTTTTTTTAGGCCACTTATTTTTATCTTCTAATAATTAGAAGATGGTGCTACCTCTGTCTCCCCCCCCCCCCCCCCACAAAAAAAAAAAAGGTTCTAGGTAGGTGCATTCTTTGTTAAAGTATTAAGTGTGACCAAATATATAAATAAAAATGTTAACATTTATGACACCAATAATTATAATATACAAATATATCTCATTGCAAATTAAATCTAACAATATGTATTTTAATATTATAAGCATTGATGTTTTTATTTTTAATATATGTAAATTCAGCCAAAATAATACTTTAAGTCTTTAACTCAGTACTACTTTTATGGACATGAGTATCAAACATGCCCTCATATATAGAGAATAATTAACAAACGGCTAGCTGCCTCGATGCCATACCAAATTGTTGGCCAAAGGCAGCCATGAAGGCACACTCGGGATGTTAGCTTGAGAAGCCCACACTGCTAGGTGCATCCAGTTATGTTCTCTGGTGCTCCACGGAAGCCACAAAAAAAAAAAAAGTAGCTCAAAGCGAGCAAGATGAAAAAAGCAAGACCAGCGAAGAGATCTAGAACTTCAATCATATCAGGCAGCGCATGCCATGAACTCCCCTGCACCTTTTCGCAGAGCAAGCCTTCCTCAAAGAAACCAAACAGGCTAGGCTCGTACACGAAGAGAGACGCAGAACATAGGCAAGACGAAAAAACTGACAGCAAGTATAAATATAAATAAAAACGGCTAAAAAGAGAGTCGTATTTACCCCGTATAAAGAAGAGAGAGATGGCGACGGCGTCGAGACTTTTATTGTGCTGGATCTCCAAGCAGTGCTGTGTGTGTGTCGTCCACATTGAACAGCTGGGGAAGGCGGGGTAGAGGAATCAAATGCGGAGCAAGCAGAGTATTTCCATAAGAGGCCAATCCACGGGTACCGTGTAGGTCCTTGCTGCTCCTTTTCTTGCCTCTGTCTGTCTGCCATTGGGCTACTGTTAGAGTGTCGCTGCAGCTCGAATTTACTGCTCATCAATCACGCCCCCTTTCTTGTTTTGTTTCAGAGCATGCCCAAACATTCACTTCAATCCCCTTCCAGTTCTGTTCCCCCGCATTTGCTTGCTTGCCCTGCAGCTCGACCAGTTTAACAATATACTCCTAATTGATTAATCTCATATGAAAGGAGGAGCTATATCTTAAACTCTTATAAAAAGCTAAACCCCATTAGCTATTTCTCTCAACATGCAAAGCTATCTACCTCATCAGCCCACTATTAGATAAATTTAAACTTTTATAAAACTAAACTCCATTAGCTATTTCTCTCAACATACAAGCTATCTACCTCATCGGCTCACTATTAGATAAACTAGAAGATACCCCGCGCGTTGCTGCGGGATTTTCAATGATAAACATGGAATTATATGTTTCTTTGTGTAACCAACAGTGAAAACGTGACATGTCAAAACTTTTGTTTTGTAGAATCGTCTAGCTCCATGATTGCATTTATATACTGTGGATCTCTCTAGAACACTGGTTGAAGAAATAGCATCGGTCTACTAAACTTGTTTACGCATTACAATTTGTAAAATATGAGAGGTTAAATATTAGAACAGATAAAAAGGAGTGGTGCAGCGAGATTTGTGGTACAATGAATTTGAACATATATATATGAGTAAACTGTGCAACCAAAACATAATAACAGAGAGATCAAATCAATTTATAATGAATTTAAAAGAACTTCAAATGTTACCATGGATGGATGAGAGATTGATACATACACTGTAACATTCAGACAAACATATGGAAAGGAAAAAGGAGGAAAAAGGACATGAATACACTTGTGGATGATTGTCCCGTCCATAGCCGATTCAGTCTTAGAAGAGGGAAGGCTGAAGGTAGGACAGTGAGATGGCCATTAACAAAGGTGGCTGGAGCCAAGATAGTCATTGCGGGAAGTAACAGTGATGAGATATGGAGCTTCCCTCCGAGCAGCCGTGAAATATAAAAGCCAGAGAGAAGGGTTAGTGTTGAGTGGGAAATGAATTAGAATAAGAATGCTACAATTAAATTTCTCTTGACTATGCCTCATTGGCGGCAGTTTTAGCAGCAAATGGAAGAAGCCGGAGTTGTATCGTGCATGTAGGCTCTTAGGCTGTGTTCAGGTGAACTGGAAGAAAAATAGTGCGCCATAGCCATTAACTTATTAAAGAGAGACAGCAGTATTAAGGAATGACTCTTAATTGCAAATGGACAGGAACCACTTGGTTGCAACTTGCGTCTGGCTCTTGGTTGGTGTTGCATGCAACATGCAACTTGCAATAGGTGCAAAGAAAGGAACGGCAAGATCAGGAAATCAAACTGGCTAATAGTGATGACATGACATGCTGTGGGATTAGATAGAATAGGTAGTGGGGTTATCTTTATAAGATATATAGATTTATGATCAACTAGTATTTGCAATTATGATCAAAACACATCATATATTTAGTTGTCTACATCATCGTGCCACATCATCTTTTAATCTTCACTTATAATTGTTTATCTCTTTATATAAGTAACAATTTTATTCCAAATCATCAGCCATTCCGTGGAAACGCGGGATATTCACCTCGTTTCCTAATTAAGTGCATCGTATAGTTCACTAAAAAGTTTTAGGAGACACTGGGTTTTTATTTTCAAAGACAGACCAAACCTTCTCTTGACATCGCTTTTAGGGCTTACGGGTCTCTGAAAATACGCCTTGTATGCGTTTTAATATCTTGATGGCTTGCATCCTCACTGACTTACATATTCATTTGGCAAGGGGCTGTGATTGGAACATTGTGTGTTGCAATTACATTGATGAATAACGAATGGCAGCAAACTGATGGTACTTCAGAGTGTGAGAATGAAAAGTAATTTGAAAAAAAAAATGAATCCTATAGAACGACAAGTACTGTGAAAAAAAACAGATGGAGCACTTAGTCTCCCGGCAGAAAATAACGGACAAAATAAGCTGAGAAACTTTCCATTAATTTGGAAACGATGTTAACTGAAGAAGTGTATGTCAGGTTTTCAGGATAAAATTTGTTAACCCTAGTATCTTGTACAACTCCGTCTCCACCATATCTTCCGCGCCAATCAGAAGCAGAACGTGGAGAGGACCAGGGAAGGCAACAGTTTGCCAGGCAACTTATTATACCGGAGAGCAGAGAGCAGCAGCAGCGCCTTTAAGCTGCCCTGCCCACGAGAGGCGGGAATCAAATGCGGCGAAGGGAGGAGCTCCCCGGAAGTAGCCAACGCAACAGTACGGATGACCCTCCCTTTATGCTTGCCCACCAAACCCAATGTACCACATGTTGTGCATTTGGAACAAAGTTAAATTTGGGACTATGTTTGATCTTGACAGTGATGGACTGATGGTACCTGATTCAGCAGATGCAAAGGTTTGGTCCAAAGTCTCGAGTCAGAAACATTGTACAACCCCACAGCACTTGCCAACCTTTGAACAGAGGAAATATGTAGGCCTGAAACGACGTTAAGCATTTAGATCGGTTGATTCAGACATTCAGTTTCAAGTATATAGTGATTGAGTATTAAATTGTTCGTTTAAATTAGCTGAATTATAGGAAATATGTTCCTCGGACACTGGACAGGTCACCTGCTCCACATAAGTTACAAAGCCAAAATGAAAAACTAGATGAATCATAGTGAATCTTTTTTTACGATACATAAAAATAAACTGAAATGAGTTACAAGCCAAAAGAAAAGTGAATGAAGGAGAGAAAATTACACAAAGTTTTCTAGCTAGGTAGCTATTGCTCAATAGAGGGAAAGTATTCGTTTGCCATTGCTCTATGGAAAACCAAAGCAAAGTTTTCCTTGAAGAAATGCTTGCAACTCAACATGGCTTCTTTCAGGAACTGATAAATAAAGATGACAAACAAAGCAGATGCATCATAATATTCTAAGCAAATGAATTGTCGAAAACTCTAATACAGATACCATTTCGAGGAGTTACAACTGCAAATAAGGGAAATGATGGTTAGATATTTTGATACCTCAGCATCAGCGAACAATGGAACTGAAGACGTTCCCATCGAAAGCACCAAAAATACCGTGTGACTGGCCAGCATTGTTGTCCCCTGTAACCGAATTGATACCAAACCATCAGATTCAGAAAATGACACGCCATGCCAGTTGCTACCCCACCCTTAGATGTATCCTTTTTTTATGAAAGGAGACATATAGCCCACTTTATTGCCATTTTTCTTTCAAACTGCACTGGATCTTGGAACCAGCATTTTCCTGCTTTCCAGGGCAGCACTCATTGGAGTTCTCACGTGGTGTGTTGGACCAACATCCTTCAGCAAAATAGTTCGAGGCCTGACACGCATTTGCAACCACCAGCATGAGTACTATGTTTTGCACAAAAAGAGAAACAAATTTGTTACAGAAAACAAAGGAACACCTTAAATGCTTTTGAAAACTCCTATTCAAACGAGAAGGTTTGACTGGCCTGCAATTACTCAGCTATTTCTTTCTGTTTGATTTCTTTCACTGTCGAAGATCATGAGATATCTAGAATTCAAGGCGTTCTCTGTTGTCTCCTATGTTCAGTACACAACTGTGTAACTCCGCAAAATTAACTGAATGCGTTGTATACTGATATGCTATCAAGCAGGAATTAGACATACAGTACTGTATACTGATATGCTATCAAGCAGGAATTAGACACACTTTAATGAAGATGATGCACATATCAATCAGTTGCAGAGTATAATAAACATGCCAAATGGAAACATGTTTTTCAACTTTTTCAGGTCCTCTCATGTCACGGAACCTCAACATCCTACAGGGCATCAATAGAGGGCAGCAGCCAGGGAAGAAGCGACAAAGAGCACAATGAACAACAGTTAGGGAGTACCAAGAAGTACATACGAATATGTTCTGGTTTTTCTTTTTTGGATGAACGGGGATAAGTTTCTCATGTCCATGGATGACAGAAACACAGAAGTGATAATGCTTCTTTTATTTTCTTTATCAGCATTCAACTGAGTTTCTAAAAGATGAAAGCATCTGCAATCAGATTGAGGTATCTTACTCTTGGTGATTGTTATGTTAAAGACAAGTGGCAAGGACCAAGGCAAAGAAACTAGAAAATCCAACTCGGAAGTAGTAAGTGCTAAGCACAAATAAAAGAATCAGAGAACTAGCGCAATTGCATTTCCCTATAAATGCTAAAGCACATGCAGACTATCTTAAGTAAACTTTAATCTAGCTTTCCTCAAGGATCGAAGAGCACACATTTTACTTGAGGACTATAAATTTCAGAGCTATCGCCTAATAAAACTCGCGGCAAAGCGTTTGCCGTCCTTTCTAAGAAAAATACTATATAAATTTCAGAGCCTAAATTTGCACTACGTACCATGAGGAAGCCATCTCAAAGGCTCAAATCGCCACCACTTTGCAGTGAGTACGCAAACCACTGATGAATGTCTGGCTGAAGGACCCGACCATCCCGTATTCCAGTGGAAACCCTAACGAAATCAGGAGCACGGACGATATAGCGTCAGGTTGAACCTTATTCAATCCTGAAGGATATTTCGTCGAATAGTTCGCGCACAAATGCGGGACGACGGACCATCAAGCGATGGAAGAGGGGGCCCACCTGCGCCGGAGCCCCGGAAGAAGCCTACTCGAGTTCCATCCACGCGATCACGAGGCTCCGCCGTGGCACCTAAGAACTGAGCATCGCCGCGGATCGCTGTTGCCTTCTTGACTTTCAAACGTTTTTTTGGGGGGGTGGGGGTGGGGGGTGGGGGGGCGGTGTTGAGAGGTGAGATAATGAAACGCTGCTGCATAACACAAACCCAGCCCAGTGGAGTAATGAAAAGCCCACAATTGGGCCCATGAAGAAACATGGCCCAACTTTTCAGGCCGCCTGCATCATCAATTCTCAGCTTCTCTCTTAACGGAGGGCGGCCGCCTGCGCTGCGACCGCCGACCACAATGGAAGCCGGAGGCGGCGGAGCCGAGGAGGAGCAGGTGATGAGCGAGGTGCACCTGGGCTGCCCGCCGCACTTCTCCGGCCTCTACATCTCCCGCTTCAGCTTCTCCACACGGCCCATAGGTACCAGCAGCTCACGCCACGCGCTCCTTTGCGCGCTTTTCGTCATATACCTTCCCTGCACTACCTCTTGTTGCTGTAACCGAGGAGAGATTGCCGGGACACGGCATGATTTGTACTCTCCTGAACACTTTGATTCGGTATTTTCAGGGTCACCTGGGGACAACGACGGCTGCGGACGCGGCGAGAGCGAGCTAGTCGCAGCAACGAGCGGTTCTTGTAAGTGACTGGGACTGTGGACCAGTGTGCGTCTTTGCGTTGGTTCGTGTTGTCGTAGAGGTTAGTTTGGTGCGTTGGATTGCTCGTTGAGGTAACATGGTTTTACTTTGTTGAGGAGGTGGTTCGCCTGACACGGTCGCCGTGGATGAGGATGGGGATCTCGTTCTAGACCGGAGGAGAAGAAGAAGCAAATATGGTACACCAATTGCTGGTTGCTACATATCGTCGTGTTGTGATTGGCGAGCTTCTCATTTAAGTTTTCTTGGCCTGCAGTTAGAAGTGACTGCTCTCTGCTCAGTATTCAGCATGGTGTTACCAGCTCGCTCAAGAGCGTTGGACTTCAGGTTGGAAAAAAGATCAATGGTGCTTTTCTGTCATGTACTCGTGTGATTCATTATTGTTACTAGTGCGCAGGTTTGGAAAGCAGCCTTACTATTAGCTGACTTTGTTTTGCACAAAAAAGCTTTTCATCGTCCAACTTTGATGGTGTTACTGCCATTGAAATAGGTGCTGGAACAGGTGATAATTGATGGTTTGTTCATGCTAATAAATAATTGATGGTTTGACATGAAATTAGTGGATATGGGTTTCTAGAATCTTTCTCTTCCTAACTCAGTAATGTTTGTCAGGTTTGGTAGGTTCAGCCCTAGCTCGGGTTGCTAGAAGGATTTTTGTTACAGGTACTTTTCCTCTCCTTTAGAGTTTAATTTGGTAAAATTGTTTTCATCGCATTTTACTCATTGAGCATGTTCCATGTCAACCTAGTATGTATAGTAGTTTGATCCTCTCCTCCTGTTCGACAAATGGATTTGTCCCAACTAGAAATAAGAATTATATTAGGATCAAACTACTATTTCTAGTATGATTTAGTATGAAAACAATTTCGTGAAAAGCAATTTGTGTCAATACAGGCGATGTGACATGACTGTTAGTGGGTTCATATGACATGATTGCTTTCACGAAATTCAGAGTCATGTCAACCTAGTATGTCATATGAACCCACTAACAGGCGATTGTTACAGTCTCAATTTTAATATGATTCATTTTTTAAAGAATTATATTAGGTCATTTGTATTTTTGAAATGGCAATCGCCTGTTAGTGGGTTCATATGACATGACTGGATGAATTCACATTTATCTTGTTTTAATGGAAAATAATTCACATTTATATCTTGTGCATTCTGTGATACAATTTGGCTTCGTCCCCCTCTGAAGTACAATATATATTCAAATTTTCTTTTCATGTTTAGCCACTTTGCTACCTCCAATCCTTACAAAATTATTTGCCACTGGGGATGAACAGATAGAGGCACTGATATCCTAGATAATTGCTTGGCTAATGTCCATATAAACTCTGGTACGCTAAAAGTTTGATGAAGCTAAGGTCTGTGTAATGGGAACTGGACTGGAAAAATGTCATGGCCTCCACCTGTGGGTACATATGATCCTTCTGATCCAAGGTTTTCTCTACCAATTGATCTCACTTTCATCATTGATCATCATGCGTCATAAAACAGTTATCCATAAGAACTATATTTTAAGTGGAGACTGAATATGATCTCACTTTACAACTTCCTGTTAATTTATAATCAAAATATTCCAGCTTGCCTTTGTGTTTCATTTGTTGTATGGTAGAACCCAAGATGTGAAATTAACTATGTAAGCTATGGGGTGTAAAATTGATTGCAGTTGACATGGGAAATTTATGGGAGTTTAGGTGTAAATGAAGGCAAGGCACCTTACTTCTGACCTGCACACTGCTTAATAAGTGGGGCTTCTAGGCCATGGTCCATGGATGGGGAATCCTTCCTGCACTTGAGTTGCTATATATGTTGTTGCCTATATCAGTGGCTGGAGTAGCCTGACAGATTAAAACAAGGGCAAAAGCATCCTCCAGAAAGATGGTAGCTGGTCATAGCCTCAGGTGTATGAGCACCTTTGCTGGCTACAAAATGAGAACTGATGCAATTCTTTTGAACTTATTGCACTCTTTTGCAAGGGGTGGGCAATGGGGAGGTTGTAGGTTGTCCACCTGATAGTACCCAATTTATGGTATCCTCGCAGAGACATTGATGGAGTTCTCTAACTTCTCTGTACAATAGCCTTTGCTTTATTCAAGTGTTTCTTTGGCACAAGGCTAATTCCATGTTCTCTGGTGCAGTCGGTATTTATGGTCGGCAAGTGAAGTTGAGGAGGCTGAGAAAGCAACAGTCCTGTTTGCTGCAGATGTTATTTACAGTGATGATCTCACAGATTTGTTCTTCGACACGGTGAAGAAATTGATGTCATGTGGTGCTAAGAAGGTACCATTGAACTCAGCATCTACTGTTCAGTATTCAGCTCCAAAGAATGAAGGCACCTTCCCAAAGCGAAGAGTCAAGATTCTTCTTGTTTGCATTTTGTAGGTGCTATACTTGGCCCTGGAGAAGAGATACAACTTCAGTCTAGATGAATTAGATGTCATGGCCAATGGTTATGCGCACTTTCGAAGTTTCTTCACAGCTCAAGACGGTAAATTGTTTGCAAAGATCTCTCTACTTTGCTGTCAAGTGATCTAGTCCTTTTCCCTTCATCCCCAATAATTATCCGCAGGACACGGTGATCATATTGATAGATATGGACCAGGTTTTGTTGGAAAGCAGATAGACCCTGCAGAGATTCCTCAGTATATCAGAGAATATGAGAGGGGCAAGGATTTAGAGTTATGGAAAATCATGTACAGTCCTGAGCAGAAACAGCAGTAACTCAACAAATTCCAGCACGAACAGGAGAAGAAAGCATGCATGCTATTACGTCAATGAACCTCAAATGACTCCTGAAAACCTCTTGTTTGAGGTGAATTCTGCTGTTGCCGGTTCCAACAGTATCATCGCTCATCAGCGATTGCCACAAATGCATGATCCCCAGGACAATGGCGACCCAGAACAAACAAACGAGTGGTTGTGCCGGATGCTTTCATCTTTGTATAGGGTTTATTTACTCTTTTTTACACAGTACAATTGTTATGTAATAATCAAATGGTCTATATAGTAAACTATAAGAGTGGTTTGGTTCACACTCAGAATCGTCAATTTTGCCTTTTGTACACTACTCTGTAATAGCATGTAATAGCCCGTATGTTGCTATGGGCACAAGTCATAATTTTAATTTTAAAAAAATATCATTGCGCATAACCAAAGTATGGATTACAAAGTATTGTCTATAGTTTTGTATTCAAGCATACCCCCTGAGTCTAGTAACCAAAACTTACCCATCAAATAAAACAGTGGATAAGAAGAAATTCAATATCGTATCTCGGCAGTACATGCACAATTGTAACCCATGAAAATGGGGGACAGGGTGCCTGGGTCCCACC
This sequence comes from Chrysopogon serrulatus, assembly GCA_015844335.1. Classification (NCBI taxonomy): domain Eukaryota; kingdom Viridiplantae; phylum Streptophyta; class Magnoliopsida; order Poales; family Poaceae; genus Chrysopogon; species Chrysopogon serrulatus. Next base: position 22,679 of record JADLZL010004769.1, on the reverse strand, counting down.
TGTCTGTGCCGGGTGTCAATGGAGCTGCAGCGAGCAGGGACTTTTGCAACTACAACAAATTTGTTCCAGAAACTATCCATGTTCATAGGGGCTCAAATTTACAGTACATACCCGTCTCCCTGAGCTTTGAGGAAATGGCAAGGCATGGCAAGAGGATAATGAGAGAGGGCATTGACCCACTTTTAGACTACATATATACATAATTTAGATCTCTTCTCCAGAACATGTATTTCTTTTGCCCAGGATGTTATAAATGACTTGTAAAGAATAACCTTGTTTGTTCATAGTCTGAATTCTATTTGGTCTCAGAATAACCTTGTTTGTTCATACAGCCTGAATTCTATTTGGTCGCAGAGACAATCACTGAGGTCGCTGAGAACAAGGCATGCTGGTGTTACCTGACTTGTGGGATCTGAAATGTAACATCAAAGTCCAAGGGCACAACTTATGTTTGCACAAGACAATGATATACATGTTCCCTTATCAGGATCTATTTTCTTTATTTGTAAACCATTACGCTATATATGTATCACAAAAGATAGCTATTAACACAATCCGCAATTCACAATCCGCAATTCACGCTATTAGACAAAAAAGAAGTGTCTATACAAACTAACTTCTCTGTATATATTGGTTCCTACATACAAGTATGTAGGTTGATTGATCAGCAGTTCTAAATTACTATATTAAAGTTGAGAGCTCCTGCAATCTACAATCCAAGAAATCATCCCGTGAATCATCTTTTTTTTTTCTTAGTGTTACATGGAATAAAACATCCACAGCACCCTGAGGGGTTTAAAGCAGTTAACAGTGAAACATCATAATCATTACAGGTTCTTCAACCAACAAAAGTTCATATTTATCCCTCCCAGAAAGCAACTAAAGGATCAGAGCTCCACATCTGATCACTACTACTGACTCTAAAGTCTAAACATAGCAATACAATCGATAAAGTTCACCACAATGGCAGCAGCTTTGGAGCTACCAGTCTTCTTTGGGTAGCTTACAGCTACAGATGTATCTCAGACGTCAGGAGGCCCCCCTTCCTCCAGTAACTTCAGTGGGTTGTCTTATGGGATATCGAGATGATTTACTTCTACTGAGGTGACCTGCATTCATATGTATATATGTATAGTCAACATTAAATAGGTTACATATAGTTACAGAAAAGGGCATCAGCATATATCTCGTATCTATGGGACAGCACTATACCAATGGGAGAGGACACAGGCCTCCTGCGCGCCCATGATTTATCTCCACAAAGTAGCTCCCCTATCCATATGCCATACCAATGTGATAGGCTGGTACGCCTGTGTTTCTTTTTCTAGTATAGTTGGGAACGGGATATCGGCAATAGTCAACTTAAATAAAACCTAAAAAACCCTAGCAGTACATACCACATGCAAAACTTATAGCATGTAGTTTCTTTTTTAAAAATTTCAGTAGTTAGTAAATCACAACAATACCCAAACTAATTCAGATGTTGTAGTAAACTGATTGTTACACAATCTATCTCATATGCATATTCTCATCAAGATGACCTGAAGTTCTGAATATGATTCATATATGAGGTAAATAAGGAGAAAGATAGATGCTTTTTTTTTTTTGTTCTTCCACATTTATCCTTCCCTTAAGTTCTGTTTTCGCCTGAAAGATTAAAAATCCAGAGAACAAAATGAATCAATGATCATGTTTTTCCTTAATGGAAGAGAATGGAAAGTGGATGGCTACTATAATAATATTTCGAGTACTGCAGACCGACTTCCGTGACCAGTTTGCCAGCCCCTGCACCAAAGCTGGCTGGAATTCTTTGCAGATAAGACAAGACAATCAGCATCATAATGCAACAATGTGTGTGCAGTTGACTAAAGTGGCGTTTTTCATTGTTACCAATTGTAATGGATTTTGAAAAGGATCAGCATAGATATATTGGGGAACATTATTATGGTATACAATACAGATCACAGAGCCTACGAAATTTATGTGGTTCATGGGATTAGAGGCAGCGTTAGGTGCAACCGCCTCTCACATTTTGAATTTGGTTTGTTCTAATTATGAGAAAATATAACAATTATGTAACAGAAGAAAAAGGCAAAAAAGCATCGGCGCTAATGTCTAGCGCAGGCCACCACGGGAGACACAATTGCGCTCAGAGGCGCTTTTTGAATTCTTTTTTTATTACGACTGTGCATCTCACTCTCGGAGAAGATCTTTTCACTGCATTATTATACCGTGCCCGGGTCGGAGCACGGTTGGGCTCGGAGGCCTCTTTCTTTTGTGCACTTAGGCATCTTTCGCAGCTGACAGCCGTGTATCCCCGTGGAGACATTGGAGCAGGCTGAATTCCGCTTAATATCCGGGTCTTCTTCTAATTAAATTCCCGGTATGGTACAATTAGGGGGGCGAACCCAGTAAGAAAAAGTTAGGGTTCGGGTGCTCGGTTTCGCACGGCGGGAAGAGGAGAGAAGGAGTAGAATACCTGGCGGGTGCTCGTCGCCGGCGAGGAGACCGACAAGGCCTCGATAGCCGGCACCTGGCGTTGGCGGCGAGCCGGCGGCGGCGTGGCGGGACGCAACCCCGTCGTCGCATCGCGGAGAGAGACGAGAAGAGAGCGCACACGCGTGGCGTGGTGTTCCACCCCCCTACCCCTAATGCGGCGGATTGAATTAAATTAAAATAAAAAAACTAATGTGGCGGACGGGCGTAGTCTGGACTCTGGAGTTGTTGAGCCCACCGGCCCAGTGGGTGCGCACCCGCACGCGCCTACTGGGCCGGCCGTCACGCATCTCTGTTGCAATTTATTTGTTTTCTTATTATATTATATTATATACTAGCAAAATAGTATTTGTTCGAACCAAGAAAGGGCCTTACAAACGAAATAAATATCTATTTAATTTCAAATTGGGAAAAAAAAATCTGGCATGTAATGCATGCGTGTATGGATTCACAAAGCTAAAAAGCCAAGGAATGGTATGTAGGCGTTCAGAGAGTAACGCTGGACCTTTTCGACTTAGTGAGAGTAGAGCATGCTCGGCTTATTTCTAAACTAATCTAAGTTCTCGTCCCGGTCCACGAACTATCAAATTGTAGTTATAGATCCATAATCTCAGGGTGTGTTTGAATATAATCCTAGATCAATTCTGTCCGAGCATATCACTATGGTCTGTACTCTGCCTAGAAGGTGTTCGGTTGGAGTCCTGGGGTGCTACATGCTTTTGCCTAGATACTGAGTACTCTCTAGGACACCCACAACACTATTTTTCCAGGCAACATACTTCGTGCAGGCTCCAACCAAATATATGCCTTAATGTATTGCAATTCATGTTAATCTGTTTGTGCATCTGGAGTTCCTACAACTACGCCTAAGTGGTCTATTGTGGTAAGATCAACGCCAAAACATTTTTTTTTTGCCCGTAGAACACCATGTCCTCACATCGTTCTTGATTCTTGCAACAACGTCCTAACTATTCTTTCTTTCGCGCCAGATCTCCCATATGGTCAGCATGACCAGTGATAGTATTCCTGATTTTGCTGATGGTGGGCTATTATATTTGCTAACTTCAGGAACCAATCTTATTACAGTTTTATATCACTGCTCCAAGTCGTCGGGCAGAGCTCTTCTTCCTGACCAAGTGGCTATCTCCATCCACTGCTCTAGCATACCCCCACTCCTGGAAGAGTTGCAGAGTGGTCTCTGAGTTCCTGATGCACAACTAGCAAAAGTAAAAAGGTTAGGCCATTGTCGGACTTGCAGTATTACAATGGTCCAGATTCTCTCCTGAAACATTTGCCATGTGAAGAGCTTGCATTTTGGTGGCGTGTTACAACTGATGTTGTTAGGCATCTTCTTGTCCCTTCTTGCAATTAATGCATACGCCAATCTCTTTGAGTACTGACTGTCCTCGCGTGCACGTCCACATAATAGAATCCTCGACATCTTGTGTTTGATTCATGTTGTTGTATTCTCTCCCAAATGGCTATGTATTCAACAATAAATTCTTGTGACAATTCATAGTCAATGTTAGCAGTCCACCCATTTTCTCCCACATGGCTAGTCAATGTTAGACGTCACGTGTACGGATGAATCTAGAGAGGAGATGAATTCTTCAATCTGCACTGAAGTGGAAATCGTGTGCTCCTCAAGGTTTTAATCCAATTTTCATTTTTCATTTCTTGATATATATACTGCCTTGTTTTTTCTCCTAACTAGTTGAAATAGGTTAAATATCTCCGTGCCTCTCCATCAAGCTAGCTATTGTCCAAGCTATTTTACATTTGCCCCCCGTCAGGTTACTGTCACCTGCCCAAAGAAATCGTCTTCTAATCTTCCTCCTGCTGCATTCAGCAGCTGCTATCCCGCGAGTCAGGCTGTTTATGCATCACATCACGCGAGTACAGAGAGGCTGCATGCATCACACCACGCAGAAAGGCCGGAGCTATTCCTTTGGGTTGCCTGAAAATTCTTCCAGTTCCAAGCAAACGTGTTAAGACTCCTCTCTGTACTGTGTCTGTCCGTATCTCTGAAGAAATAAATCCAACCGTGCACGGACAAAACCTTCGCCATCCAACAGACTCCAGAGCCCCGTTTGGGTCCTCAGCTTCAAATGCGAAACCTTGCACGGACAAAAGATATTTTCCTCTTGAATTTCCGGCACGTAGTGCTATTGCCTGCCTGAATCCTCCAAAGCTTTGACACAGTTCCCTTTGGATCTTTTTTCTGTTGTGCACACACAATTAATGATGAATGATGATGGGTTAACATCATTATTATTACCATTTTTGCTAATCAAAGTAGTAGATGAAGGGTCCACTAATATTCTAATCCTACTGGTGACTGGTTACTGGTGACCTGCTCCTGCCTCCTTTAACAATGAACATGGACATGACTGATAACTGAAGATACCTTGGTGCTTTATTCTTCTGAAAGATTGCAAAAGAAGATCTACATGATGCCATGCCACAGCCCCTGCAGCTAGTTGCAGCACTGCTTTGCTCATCCACTTGGCCCATCAGGGCTCAGTGTTCAAGATTTGCTACTGCTACTTTCTCTGCGATCGACCCCGTATGTTTAAGATTTGCCAGTTTGATATGATTTAATTCGAGCCCTTGTTCAGTTCGCATGCAAGTTTCAAGATTCTCCACTCTCTCTCCATCACATCAATTTCTACCCGCATACATGGAGCATTAAATGTTAGTAAAAAATAACTAATTATACGGTTTAGTTGTAAATCACGTGACAAAATCTTTTTAAGCCCTAGTTGGTGCACGATTAGACAATATTTGTCAAATACAAACGAAAGTACTATAGGAGTTCGAATGCAAGTTATTTACGAACTGAACAAGGCCCGAGTTCTTTTCCATGCATGATTCCTTCCACGTGCTCATGTCATGAGATCGATCAGATCACGTAGAACAGGCAGCATTTCCTGCTCTACTTTCCTCTTTCTAATCCATTGACTGACGTGCATTTATTTTCATATAAAGCAAGCAATCTCTCGTTTTCAGAGCTTGGTTGTCTGCATGCCCTCATGTGTCATGCTCTAGCCGCGTCCTGGTCCATGTCCATGGCGTACGAGGACGGGCTACCACTACAAGTGGCGTGGAGTGCCGAGGCAGAGAACCTGTTGCCAAAGAGTGCAGCATCTGCTGCCATTGCCAACCGCACATGCAGCAGCGTCGTCGTCACCGAAAAATGGAGCCAGCAGCTAGCTGATCGGCCGGCCACAAGTGGTTTCAGGAGTCGCGGCATAGGCAGTATAGCCCACACCAATCTTTGTCTCACTCAATTTTGGTTAGGAACCAAACGATTCCATTTGTCACAGGCTCTAATACTGTCCAGATACAATCAAGCATGTCTAGATATTTTTCCAAGCCAGAATCAAAGCTAACAAAAAGCCACACAAAGAATGAATAATTATTATATATTAAGAAAAAGATAACCAAGTTAAAAATACTGTGAGTTAGTATTAATTTGCTTTGGTTTGGCTGCTTTCAGCTTTTTTCTGAGAATAAAGGGAGGAAATGATGAGCTATGGCTGCAGTTTGTGTTGGAGCAGTTAGATGTCCACATCATCAAGTGACGTGAGTACACAGTGTTAGGAACGCGGAATTTTTACTTTCCTTCATCTAAGAAAACTGCAGCTTTTTAACCTATTAAAAAAGACATATATAGAGCCCCTGTCCATTTGCATTGCAATCGGGAGGACAAAGTCAGCTGAAACATTTACAAGGCCACTTCTCCCGTTAAATACAGTGAGTCAACCCACTACTGAAAACATCTTATCAAGGTACCCAAAAGAAACATTACAATTTTTCACAAAAAAGGGGAACATTATAGAGCTGTGGCCTGTGGATGCGAAGCTAAGTGCGTTGCAGCTCTGTCTGCGCCCATTTCAGATAAACAATCATCTGCCTGATCATGTACCGGTCTTCCTCTTCCAGAACAGTTGTTCCAGGATTTAGGGTTAGGAGGGGAGGCAAATGCCAACAGGAAGCCTATTTACTTTGAAAATTACATGATAAATTAGTTAGAGACTTCATTAAAGAGTATCATGGAGAAACAACGAAGTTAAGGAGACACAGCCCTGGCTTCATAGTTCATGTCAGTTCTTGAACATGGCGGCCAAAAGTCGCCATAGCTGCTGCAAGTTGAGCGAGGGTCCTTCCTGAAAACGTAAATGATTCCTTTCTTTCCATAGACTCCGTAGAGCCGCTGAAGTGAGCATATTGTACACCATGTACGTTTTTTTGTCCGCTAACAAAATTTCAACTAGATACTGTATTATTTACAGAGGAAAAACCTGCTTTTATTATGGAAAGCAAAAGTTTAACTATAGATTCATAGCTGACCACTCTCTGCTTTCCCATTATTTCAGCAATACGCGCGCCAACACCCCCCCACAGCTGCTGGGCAATTCACATTAAAAAACGATTATTTTCCTCCTTTGCATGCTAAAAACATTTTTTTTCACTTTTACTGTGAAAAATGAAACATGCATGCGCAATTCAGTACGAAAAAGGAGAGCAATAAGTTTTTTTTTCAAAAAGGACAGCAATCTTGTATTTTCTTTAGAACAATTAGCATTTGCAAGTGCCTCACAAGTTGCCCAATTACCCTACCATAGCTCAGAGGGAGTACTAGAAAGCAATGTGACACCTAGCTTGAGCATTGGTGCTTTTGTTTGAATCTTTGTTGCAACTTGCACACCCAAAATGATGATATCAGGCTGAAAATAAAGTTGTCCGCACTCTTGACTTCGGCGTGCACCATAGGCTGCACCGACCTAGAAGTGCTCCAAAGTGCACTGCATGTTCAGGACACTGGACACATGGTAGGGAAGGCAAGAATTTTTTAATCATATTTGCACATTATACAAAAATTGATGTTTTGATGGACTTTAGTTATTTACAAGGCAGTCTGTCTGCCTGTCTCTCTGCATGTTTTTTTTTTTTTATGATTAGGCCCTGTATTTTATTTTTTTTCAAGGTTTCATTTCGGGCAAATCAATGAAAGATTATTAGAAAGTCGAGGTAGCACATTCCAGGAACTCATAGGAACTACTAGTATGATTTAGACTGCATTTCTAATAACATCTCCCTCGTACTATGTATCCATGTACAAAACCAAAGCAATAATTTATGTTTTGGCTACAAAATAGAAGGCGATAAATTTAATATATTCCTTCCGTATTGAATTTAGAAGTCGTTTTGGACAATAACACGGTCTTTAAAGTAAAACTTTGACTTTATATTTTTATAAAAATACTCATCACAAAGTGATATATTTATACTTTTATGAAAGTATTTTTCAAGACAAATCTATTCATATGATTTTTATATTTCTAAATTCAACAACTTAAAAGTTATTCATGATTTTATGTTCCCAATGTTTGGCCTAAACCTTGTCCAAAACAACTTTTAAATCCAATAAGGAGGGAGTATAACAATACGACAAAGACGTCTCCGTTCTAAATTATAAGTTGTTTTGGCCTTTTGTTACCCACAAGATATACAATAGGCATAGTTATCCCAATGTTTGGCCTAAACCTTGTTCAAAACAACTTCTAAATCCGATACGGAGGAAGTATAACAATACGACAGTACGTCTCCGTTCTAAATTATAAGTTGTTTTGGCCTTTTGTTACCCACATGATATACAATAGGCATAGTTACATAGTAAAACTACTATGTATTTAAAAAATGTAAAACAACTTATAATTTAGAACAAAGTGGGTAAAAACAGGAGGAAATCAAGTATTATTGGGTCCCACACCTTTATAGTGCATCATCATAGTGTGGAGGGCATCTAAGTAAATATTTACTTTTATTTCCTTCTAAAACATAAGGGTCTATTTAGATACACATAACTACTCCCTTCATTTCAAATTATAAGATATTTTATTTTTCTAGATACAATAGCAAAAATATATCCTCACGTTATTGCTTTTGCTATGTATCTAGATGTTGGTGCTAGAACTAGCGGTCCTAGCACCAACGAGTAAATTGTGGTGCGTGCTCCCAACTCCGAAAGGTGTGCAAGATGGACACAAGGGTTTTATCTTGGTTCGGGCAAGAGAAGGCCCTACGTCCGGTGGGGGGAGGAAGACTTGTATTATCTTGCCTTTGAAGTGCTTGTATGTAGGGGTGTACAAGCGGTTGAGAGAGGAAGATGGTCCCAAGTCTCGTGAGTGATTGAGGCGAGTGCCAGTATCGTGCTTGTGTCTGTCTGCTCAAGGTTGCTTTCATAAGGGGCCCGGTCCTCCCCTTTTATAGCCACAAGGGGAGGACAGGGCTTACAAAGGGTGCCTGTGTACGTGAAAGAGGCCGTGAGCGTCTCCCTTCCCCCGATTCGAGGCCTCGCAGCCTTTTCTTATGCCGAGGTCCCGGAGTGGGCGCCGGCACTGTTGAGCATGGTCACAGCCGTGAGGAGTCGTGTCCCCTTATCCTGATGACTGAGAGGACGGCTGTCCCTGTAGAAGTTGATGGAGAGGCCAGGGGAGGCGTATATGACTCCCGTAGCGTGCTGTAGCTTTGACTCGCTCCGGTTCCGAGGCTCGGAGGGCCTCGGAGCCCGTTACCGTACGCGGGGCGGTTGGCACAGGAGAGAGCCATCATCGGGGCAGTCGCCGCCCATCCCGGGCTCAGAAAACCCGGGAGGGATGTTTTTGACCGCTCCGCCCGGCCTCGACCCCCGTATGGAAGATGATGCTGGGTGACGGCCCTTGGCGTGGCGGCCGTCGCCTGGGAGCTTCGGCGACTTGACCTGGCAGAAAGGTTAGGCAACACAGTGCCCCACAGTGGCAGGCATGGCCTCCACTGTGGAGGATAACGTAATCATGAGCGCGGGTGAGAGTTGTGACAGGACGGCTCCTATCCCCCCCGGGGATAACGCCACTGATGGGAACTGTGGAAGGGTGGGCGGCGGATATACGTCAAATCCGAGGCCCGGCTTGACCCGGGGAAGTGCGGCGCGCCCTGTCCGAGGCCTAGGCACGGGGGAGGAAAGGGACGGAAAGCGGAGCCCGTCCGAGCAGGGGCCTGCGAGAGGGAGGTGCGAGGCAGTGGCCGTCGAGGCCTCAACCTGAAGGGCTCGGCCGAGGTGGAAGCGGAAGAATCCGAGGCCTCGGTTGGGAGGGGCTTCCGAGGCGAAATTAGCGCCCGTCCGAGGCCTTTGGGGGAGGCTCGGACAAACGGAGAGCGCTGTGTTGGGCCCAGGGCCGTGCCGTCGCGGACTGGTTTTTGCGTCTATTGGGCTTTGATTGTTTGGAAGACCCTAATTTTGGTACCCGACAGTAGCCCCCGAACCTTCAAAGGAGTGGGTACACTCGTTCGGAAGTTGTGGCTTTAAGCTAGGTTTTCTGCGGGCACGTTGTTAGGTGTTTGGGGCTTTCCTACGGCTTAGTGCGCGCAAGGCCATGGCGGAGTGTAGCCCGAGGCCTCGGAGGAGTGTGGCGCTCCTCCGGGGCTTATACGTGTTTGGTGAGGGTGCTTGCTTGTCTCGGAGGCTTTGTTCTCCGGGCGAGGCGCCAAAAGCACCGGTGAGTGTAGCCCGAGGCCTCGGAGGAGTGTGGGCACTCCTCAGGGGGCTTGCATATTTTTTTTGGTTGGAGTGTTCCTACCGTTTGTCGAGCCCCGGGCCCGTCGGCTCGTCAGGGAGTTCGGTGAGTTAGTTGGCGTTTCCCAACCTCGGCCTACGTGCGGGGAGCCCCCAGCCCCGTTCTGGTGTGGGGCGGCCGAGTGGTGGATTAGTTTAGTCCGCACCTCTGCATCCCCTTCCATGAGGGAGGAGGGTGAATTCGCCACGCCGCCGTCGACAAGTGTCGAACATAGCTACATCCGGTGAGCTGTTAACGGGTAAGTCTAAGTGGAATACCTGTTCCCCGTTCGTTAGGGGTTGGCTGGGGCCGGAGGCGCATTCCATTAGAGCACGCAAGGTGTGTGTGCGGGCGGGGCCGGGTCCCGTCCGCCCGGTCCCGGGGCTCGGTGCACTCTCCCACGCGGGATCCCCACAACTCGGTGCCTCGGCCTCGGACCTGGCGAGGGGCAGTCCCCGCTGCTTGCTGAGGGCTAGGCTACGTGTATGAGACCGTCAGAGCCATCCCACGACTCACGGTGTCCTGAGCGGGCGTCGGACCCAACTGGCTTGGGCGGCCTCACGAGCCCTCTGGACCGTAAAGCGGGCCATCGCCGGGCTCCTTCACGGGGGAAGGAAGCCTATGGTTCATCCCGGCGCGGGGGCGTGGGTGCGCCTTTTGAGCGCCCTTCTCGGTGCGTCCGGCGTCGCTAGCGCCCGTCTGCTGCGAGAGAAGTGGTGGGCCCCACGTCCAAGGCGGTTGGCGCCCCCCGGCGTACTGGAGTCCCCACCGCGGGACGCGTGATGGTGGCGTGTGCCGCTAAGGCTGCCACTGTGGCCCGCGCGGCGTCGGGGCCCGGCTCCGTGAGCTGGGATCCCCTGTGGGGGATTAACCCTGCAACATGCGTGTGTTTTCCTAACCCCGTGTGGCCGCGGGCGCCTGGGGCTCCGTGTGAAAGCAATTCAGTGGAAAACGCGCATTAAATGCGGGAAGGTGAACGGGCTAGGGTTTTACGGGTATAAATACACAGGCGGTGGCGGCCGGCGGCCCTCCTCTTTCCCGGCCATTGCCTTTCTGCTCTGCTTTTGCCGCCGCCGGAGTTGCTTGAGCGCCGCCGAGGGAGGAAGAAGGAGAGTGGGAAAGGAGACTTGTCTTGCCGTCACCCTCCTAGCCGGTAGCCGCCATGGCGCCCAAGGTCGACATCATCATCGTTGCGGACTGGGAGGCGTGCTTGGTCACGCGAGGCCGACCTGCCCTGGCGCTGGTGGATAAGGGACTTCTCTGTTCTCGCTCCGTCGTCCGACGCGCCGGGATGGATGGTGCCGCCGCTGAGCACCGGTTCGATGCCGCCGGAGGGGTACGTCGTGAGTTTCATGGCGTTCCATGAGCGCGGATTCGAGATGCCGGTGGGCGGTTTTTCTGCGGGGCGCTCTTGGAGTACTACGAGTTGGAGCTACACAACCTCGCCCCCAACTTGATCATGCAGGCGGCGGTGTTCGTCGCCTTATGCGAGGGATATCTCGGAGTCGAGGCCCATTGGGACCTCTCTCTATTTCTTCGAGGCCGCCCTCTTCCTGAGGCCCTCCTGGAGAAGGAAAAAGGGAGGAGGCCGGCCGTCCGAGCTGGGAGCTGCACGTTGCGGCTACGGGCCCCTTGCGGGATGCCTATATCCCGGCGAAGCTCGTCCTCTAATCGCGGGCTGGCACGCGAAGTGGTTCTACCTCGGAACGACTATGGCCATCTGCCGAGGTACACCGGGAAGTGGATCGGCGTGGAGCCGCCGTCATGGAAGGCGGAGCTGATCCCCGGAGAAAACGGCGCCCCGAGGAAGGTGGTTCTTTGCCTTGGCGCGTCGGCCGGGCGGGGTTGGGCGCATCGGGGTGATCGCCCGCTTCCACCAACGGCGTGTGCTGCCCCTCATGTCGAGGCGGTATTCCACATGCGACATGAGGGCTGGCCTTGAGTGGAGGGGCACCGGATGGCGCCCGAGGATCTTGACCATCAAGAGATCCTTGAGCGGACGAAGAAGCGGCGGTGGACCCCGCCGTGATGTACAAAGTGTTGATGCGGCCCGATAAAGGGATACATCTCCTTGGTAAAGGCTCCCACTGCGCCCGATGTGTGTCTCCCGTGCTCTTCCTCCGGTTTTTGATTTGGTTTTGTCTCCGCGAGGGCTTGCCTGAAAAAGCTGAAAGCATCCAAGCCCCCCATCTCTGTGGGAGAAGGAGGCTAACAAGGCCACCGCGGAGACGGGCGAAGAAGAAGAAGGAGAGCCAGACGGCCCGGAACGTCCGCAAGCGGCGGGAGCGGGAGGACACTGGCGGCGCGGGCGCCGCTAAAGCGGGAGGTCCTCCACACCCCAGGGAGACGCCGTCGGACACCACCGACCAGTGGCGGCGACGATGACGATGATAACTACGGCGGGTGGTATGACGACGACCTGAGCAGTCTCTTAGGGCTGGGATCCCCCCGGAGGAGGCGTCACAATCTTCTGGTGGTGCGCAGCGTCTTGCCCGGCGGAGGACTCCGCCTAGGGGTTGCCTGCGGCTTCATCGAGCCGAGGGCTGCGTGTCGGGGCGAAGCGGGACGTCCCCCGTGGGGAGCGGGTGCGCCGCGGGAAGGAGCTGCCGAGCCCGTCCCTGCTCGAGCGAAGGGAGGTGCGGGTCGGCCGAGTCGTGACCGGCGGAGGAGGAGGCGCGGCCCTCCCCGAGGCCATCCCACGCTGGTGAGCCCAAGCCCAAGCGGGCCGACCCGTCCCGGGTCAGCCTGAGGCGGAGGAAAGGAGGCCCGAGGGCGAGGGGGTCGGGCGCCCGATGAAGGGGCGAAAGCAGCGGTGCGCCCAGCCCCCATCCTCCCCGGCGGGCATCAAGATCAAGGTCTTTGGTTGCCGAGGTAAGCGTTGCTCGGACTCGGACCTGTCTCCTGGAGTTGTTTTTCTCTCTTATTTTCCTCTGACGCTTCCTTTCTTCTCCTCGCGGCGTAAAAGCGCAAGGCCGGCCCGGCCCGATGAAGGGTCGAGATGGCGGACTAGAGGGGGTGAATAGTCCTTTCTAAAATCTAATCGCGGCGGATGATCGAATAAAATCTCGGAATTAAAACTATCGGTCTAATCAAGACTTCAGCCCTCTATCTATGATCAAGCACCTTATAAAATAATCCTAGGTTGAGCCACTATGGTGCAAGGCTAGGTAGTGCTCGCCTATCCAATACTAGGTTGCAAGGTCATAAAAACCTAAGCAACTAGTACTCAATCAAACGGGGGAGCACCGACACATACTAGTGAGTAAAAGCGCACAAAACCTAAGCACACTAGTAGTTCTCACTAGCACGGCTACACAAGCCTAACTAGTGAGCTCACTCATAGCTACACAAACTAAGCAAAGTGACTAGCAAGGCTACACAAGCCAACTAGCCACGCAATCGCTACTTCTAAGCTACACAAGCTAAGAAGGTAACTAGGAAGCTACACAAGCAAACTAGCTACACAAAGAGCAACACTACTCACTAGCATAAGTAATGAACAAGTAAATACGAGCTAGTGAATGCAAACCGACGAGAAGATTAGACAAGTTGACACGCCGATTTTTCACCGAGGTTCACTTGGTTGCCACCAAGCTTAGTCCCGTTGTGTCGACCAACTCTTAGGTGGTTCGGCGGCTAAGAGGTGTTTCACTAACCTCGTCCACAATTGGACACCGCAAGAACCTACCCAAGAGAAGGTAACTCAATGACACTCGCAATCCAATAGAGTTACTCTTCATGATCTCCCGCGGGGGTGAGCACAATCCCCCTCACAAGTCTCCAAGCCGTCTAGGAGGTGGCAACATCCAAGAGTAATAAGCACCACCGACACAACTCTCTCACCTAGTGCCACACCTTGCAATCTCTCAATACAGCACTAGAATCACTAGCTCACTCTTGGATGTAATCACTACAAGCTCTAGTGAGTTAGAGGCTCTCAAGCACTCCCACACAAAAACCATATAGGCCCAAGGGTGCTCAACCACCGGCCAAAAGCCGGCCCAGGCAACTACTTATAGCCCCAAGGGCTAAAAAGCCGTTGCCCGCGAAACCCGATCAGCCGAGGCGGCCGGCCGCTCACCAAGTGACGACGGGCGGACAGCGTCCGGTCGCCCCAGCGGCGCCACGTGTCCTCGCCTTTCAAACTAGCCGTTGGCGCCAAACGGCTTCTTCGCGCGCCACGCCACCTTGACCGGGCGTCACCTGTCCACCGACCGGACGCATGACGCCCGTCCGGTCACAACCCGAAGTTCCAAAACTGATTTTTCCGGACGGGTCCGTCCGATCGAACTGACCGGACTCCCCGGCGTCGGTCCACCTCAGCTTCGCTGCGCCTCGCCTCTGCCGTCGGCCGGGCCAGCGGCTTGCCGGGCGTCGGTCCCACGGCGTCTGGTGACCACCGAAAACACCCCGGATGCGCACACTTGACCGGGGCGTCGGTCCCTCTGGACCAGCGTCGGTCGAGTGTTTCTCAGCGAGAAACACTCCGATGACTTTCGCCTCAATACCGGCCTCCGGCGCAATGGAAAATGAACACTTCACTTCCAAAAAAAATCCCGCCTGCATGCCTTCTCGGCGGGAGGGAGAAAGGATCCCAAACCCCTCTCTACCCGGCAAACACCATCCCCTTTGCAAATGTGCCAACACCACCAAGTGTACATTATCATGTGCAAGTGTGTTAGCATTTTCACAAACATTTTTCAAAGGGTTTTCACTCCTTCTCACATCGCCACTCGATCCTAGCAACACGATGCAAAGTTAGATCGCTCAAGTGGCACTAGATGACCGATATGCAAATAAGTTTGCCCTCTTGATAGTGCGGCCATCTATCCTAAACCCGGTCATCAACTTCTCTACACACTTATGACCCAGGTGAAATGGAAAGCGCCCTAGGTTATACCTTTGCCTTGCGCTTTCCATTCCATCTCCTCTCAATGCCGATGCAACACATGCACCGACCGCTCCACATGAATGATATGATTCACTTCATATCATCACATGGCCTTTGGTCCATCGATCTTGACCTCACTTGCTCTTCACCATTGCTTCGGTCCTTCGGCGCCAAGTCTTTGCTCAAGCCTCCCGACACACTCGGTACCAACGGCTTCAAAGCCTCCAACTTGCCCTTCACCCTCACGACCGGTCCATCAAGCCAAGTCTTGTCTCGATCTTTACCTCTAGCCATATGACTCCATGTCATGTATCATGCATTAAGCTCCTTCATCACACTGGGACTAATTCTCTGCAAATCTCACATAAGCATAATTAGTCCACCTAGGTTGCCACTCAATTACCAAAACTAAACAAGGACCTTTCACCCCGGCTCCGCTTTATTTGTGAAAGAAGGCTGAAACCGAGGCGGGAAGCCGCGAGCCTCGGGGCCGCCCCGGCGGTGGCGGGCCGCCATGGAAAAAAAGCCATGGAGGTGCCGCCTTGGCCGGCGACGAGGATGCGGCGAAGGCATCCGCCGCGGGAGGTCACGTGGGCGTGGCCATGGCGGGCGGCCCCGGCTCCGTCCCCGCCTCGAGTCATGGCGGGCAGGTGGTGGAGATTGCCTCCTCGGAGGAGGCCACCGTGGCGAGAAGGAGGCGCTTGCCCGGGGGCGACTTCCTCCGGCGGCGAGCTTGGGAAGTCGTTGGCCGAGAAGCCTGCTGAGGGCTGAGGGGGGGTCGCTCGGTCGAGAGGCCGCCGGCTCGGGGAGCTCACGAAGGCGCCAGCGGCTGTCTGGAGGGACCGTCGGGACCCCGGCGGCAGGTCTATGTCTTTGGGCAGCCGCAGAAGGGCACTTTGTGGGAGCAGGCGGGGATGTGCCGGGAGGCTGGGCGAGGTCACTTCACTATGACTCTCTCGTCGATCCTGTCATGAGGTCCACAGGCGCGGCCCCGAGGTAATCGGCCTTCCGTGGTTTTTTCTTGTTCTAAGAGCCCTTTCGTGATGGGTGAACGATTGGGTGCAGTCTCTGCAGGAGGCAGCCAGGTGTCGGGCAAAATCGGAGTTCATCCCCCGGCGGGGCCGACCTCACCAATGAGCTCAATCGCCAGAAGGAGCTCATAACTCAAGTGAGCACCTCCTGTCGGCCGGAGATGAGGAGATCGAGAAGCTCCGTCTCCTTGTCTCGAGACTTGAAGGCCGAGGTCTCGACGCGTGAGGAGGCCACTCTCTCGAAGGGATTGTGGCGAAGAACGCGAAGGCGGACCTCGACCGACTCGGGCCGAGGGAGGTGATGAGGGCCGAATTACCGGCTTGGGTGACTCCGTCAGAACCCCTCGTCCGAGAGGTGGCCCTCGAGACCCGACCGGCTCTCCTTGCCGGCGACAATGCCCCGATGAGGGTCGAACTCTGCAGGTGTCCGAGGCCGAAACCGCCCCTTCGCAACCAGCGGAAGGTGGCGTCATACCTGTCTGTCATACCTTTGCTGCCTTGCGAAATTTGACTTCTCGACTATGGAAGGCCCGAGAGGTGATAAATGGAAAAAGGAACGGCGAGCCTCGCTGCGTCGGCGGTGACCTACAACTCGGCGCAGAGGAATTGACACTCTATCGCAGGATGTCGTGGCGTCTGCGATGAGGTTGAGGTCAGGCGACGCTGCTGGGAGTAGTCTGGGGGGCGGCCGGTCGCGCTACTCCAAAAGCGATAGAGGCGCCACAGGCGTCCGCCGGATCGGCGTGTCGCACACCTTCGCGCCCCGACCATGTCCCACTACTTGACCTCCCTCGGATATCCGAGGGCTCCGTGGTGGCCGAAGAAGGAAGGTGGGCAGAGCGAGGTGCTTGCCGAGCTCGTCTAAGCCGGTCCCGAGGCAGGCGGGGCCGCATCCCTTTGGTCGAGAATCTTCACGCCCGCCATCGTCCCTGTTCCCTGCCGTTGAGGCCGGCACGCCCGATGCCACGGATGCCGCGCTCAAGATAGCGGGGACCGGACGCCCCCTCTGTAGATTCTGCGGCTCGGGCCGGAGTGCCTATGTAAAAACTATGTTAGTTTGTCTTGGAAACACTCATGCTAATGGCCCATCATTGGCCTTGTGTTTTGTGGTTGTTTTTTGCTTGCTTTTTCGTGCCTTTTTTAATCTCGACCTACACTTAGGTTAGAGTCTTGCGAGACTATTGCGAATTTAGAGGCCGTTTGTTTGTCGAGGGTAGCGAGTGGAGGTACCGTAGCGCCGGGGCGTGGGTGGCCTCGCGACTCTGCCCGACCACGACATTCGAGAACAACCCTCTCGCGGTGCCTAAAGTCCTTCCTTGGTGAGGGTGGCGAGAAGGGTTAAAGTAGGCTGTTGACACCTATTAATGTATAATTTTTATTAGCAAATATCCACTGTCATACATGAATATCTATTAGAATAGGGTTATTACTAATAATTTCCACGAAGTTTGATGAATTGTATATTTTTTAGGGAATTATCGAGAAAAAGCTTAAAAAAGGATTAAAGTGCGTAATTATTATAAAACTTGATCGCGATGGAAAATATAAGCGCCAACGGGGCGTGGGAAGGATCTAGAAGACACCGAAGCGGCGGGGCCGGCGAGGAGGCCACGGTGGGGGCCCCCACCTATACTTGTGGCCCCCCCTGCGGCTAGGGTTTCATCCCCCTTACAGGCTTCCTCCACCGCCTCAGGAGTCATCTCAGCCCCTTGTTAAGTCGGTTTGATCCAACGGCGCATTCATCCCCAGGGCTATAAATAAAGGGCGACCCCCCAGAGAGGAGGCGGATCAAGCGCTGAAGAGCGAGCATTAGATAGATATCCACTAGATCTAGGCTAGTAATCAAAATAGAGATTAGAGGCAGTAGAGGAGTAGAGATTCGGAGGAGTCGGCTGTCGGAGCTTCTTAAATAGGCTGTATTCATCACGGATTCAGCTCCCTCGCCCGGGGCTGCGTTACGAGGTACTTTTGTATTCACCATTCGATTCAAGTAAGCAACTTGTTTTTATTCATTCTTAAGTTTGCAACTCATATTATATTGAGTACTTTGATTTAGGTAGCTCCTAGGTCGAAGTAGTGATTCATAGCATAGGCGTGGTGTGCGAGCTATGGTTGCTTATAGATGTCCACGATTAGCCCAGGATAGTGGTAGTTCGTGAAGGTAACTTTATAGCTTCGTTGATTCCTCTGTAGTCCACTTCCGTTGATAGGACTGATAGGCTTATAGGTGCTTGGTAGGAGATTACTCTATTTCTTCTCCTATTCGGGTTACTTGCACGGTTAGGCGATATTATACAAAGCTTACGGTTGTCGAAACTAGAAGTCATTAGCTATTTCCTCATTCTCAATAGTTTCTAGATTGTTTGTACCCCTTTAGATTAAGAGTTATAGACTTAGTCATAAATCAACTTCTTTTCCTTTGGGTTCGATATTAAAACGGGTTGATCTTGGTGAAGTGCTATCGGTATATATACGTAAACTTGCGGATAATCGATAATAATTACAATATAGGGTGTAGTTAATTTATACCAACTTGATGGCGCATGGGCGTAGGAGACTCCGCGGCTCGGTAGGCCCTAACCTCGGAATGACTTTCCTTAGTTGCTCTTTCCTAAGTGTTCAAGACCTTGGAGTGCGAAAATTTGCAAAAAAGCGACCAGATGAAAGCGAGAAGTGTCTTTGGGGTGCCTTTTCGGGGAGGGTTCCCCCTTTCTAGCCCCCTCGGGGAGGCTTAGTTTTGGTAAGTCAAAGCGAGTCTCGCTCGACCCTTCTTGAGAGTGTTATTGTGATTGAAGTTCTTAGCCCCAGGGCCTCGGATGCGTGTTCTGGAAAAACAAACAAGTGCTTGTTGCTTTCATTTCTCGGGGAAAAAGCGTAAGGTACAAAAGTATGTCTGAGCTTGGAAATTTTAAGGGGTAGAAGTGGCGTAGGCGTTGGATGTTCTAAGCGTTGTTGAGGATTTGGCCGTCCTCGTCGGCGAGCTTGTAGGTGCCCGGTTTGAGGACCTCGGCGATGATGTAAGCCCTCCCATGGCGGCGTGAGCTTGTGGCGGCCTCGGTTGTCCTGGCGAAGACGTAGCACCAAGTCGCCCTCCTTAAGGTCTCGGATCCGGACCCGTCGGTCGTGATAGCATCGGAGGGATTCTTTGGTATCTGGTGCGGAAAGGGCGGCGTCCTTGCTTCCTCGAGCATATCCGGAGAATCCTCCCGAGCCGTGCAGTTGCGCCGCTTGTCGTAGGCCTTGAGCCTCGGAGATCCAAATTCAAGTCGGTTGGGGAGGATAGCCTCGGCCCATACACCGGGAAGAAGGGTGTGAACCACATTGGCCGGCCCGGTGGTCGTCGTCCTAAGGCTCCAAAGGACCGAGGGAGCTCTTGAGCCACCTTTTGCTAAACTTGTCGAGCTTGTTGAAGATCAGAGGTTTGAGTCCTGCAAAATCATACCATTGGCACGTTCTACTGTCCATTTGTGCGGGGATGGGCGGCGCCCGAACCCAGGACAATGCGTATCTGATGCCGTTGCGAGAAGTCTCGGAACTTCTTCCCGTGAAGCGGGTGCCGTGGTCGGTGATGATGGAGTTTGGGACCCAGGCGATGGATGATGTCGGTGAATAACTTGATCTTGCTCGGATCGGATGTTGGTAGCAGGGCGCGCCTCAATCCATTTGGAGAACTTGTCGATGGCGACTAGCAAGTGGGTGAAGCCCCAGGCGCCTTCTTGAGAGTCCGACGAGGCGGAGTCCCCCCAACAGCGAATGGCCAAGTGATGGGGATATTCTGGAGCGCTTGACCGGCAGGTGCGTCCGGGCGTAATCTTGTGGCGGCCTTGAGTGCGCACCACGTGAGTAGGCGTCGGCCCACCTTGTAGGCGAAAAAAGCCGGCTTGGAAGCCGGCGAGGGAACAGAGGAGGCCGGCGTGGTGACCACAGACGCCGGCGTGGATCTTGCGGACTAGCCCAGCCGCCCTTCCTCGGTGGAGATGCACCGTTTCAAGGGACCCAGCCGAGGGCTTGCCAGGCAGCTCATCCTCTACCACAACGGCGGACTTTGCTCTCCTCGCGATGCGTCGGCCTCGGGTTAAAAGTCTTGGGGAGCACCCCTCGGACAATCCAATCGAGGTACGGCTTCCTCTAGTCTTGCTTTAGGGTCCGCTTCGGGCCCCTCCTCGTCGCCCATGACCTCGGCGTCGCCGCCGAGGGGCCTCGACCTCGGAGGCTCTTTGTAGCCCCGGTCGGGCTTGTCGCTTTGTCGCCGTGCCTTGGTCTTGAAGGCGATAGAGGGGCCGCAAGGTTTCTGGTGAAGACGTCAGGGGGCCGGGAGCCCTCCGGCCATAATCTTGGCGGCTTCGTTGGCAGCCTCGTTGTACCCAACCGGGCGACGTGGTTAAGCTCGAGGCCGTTGAATTTGTCCTCGAGGCGCGCCGCGGCCTTGCGTGCAGCGTCCATCTTTAATTCGTGGCAGCTTGAGTCCTTCATGACTTGGTCGATGGCGAGTTGCAAGTCCCATTGGATGTCGGCGCTTGGCCGAGAAGCTCGGTGCGATCTTCAAGCCATTGAGGAGGCCCTCGTATACGCCATGTTGTTTGAAGCGAGAAAAGTGGAGGCGGACCATGTGCTGCATGTGTACCCCGAGGGTGAGGCGAAGAAGAGGCCGGCGGCCGGCTTAGGTCTCCATCGGAGACCCCGTCGAAGTACATGGTCCGGCACTCACTTTGGATCGAGGCGGTGGAAAGGGGGTGTCGGTCCACTCCAGCGAGGAAATCTGCCAAGACTTGAGACTTGATGGCCTTCCTTGGCGTGTAGGAGAGGGTCTCTCCCATAAGCTCGGCCAGACCACTTGGCGACCCACCAGACTTCCAGGTTACGGAGGATCTCCCTCAGCGGGAAGGAGGAAACCACCGTCAGGGGTGGGCGTCAAAGTAGTGCCGGAGCTTGCCGAGTCGGGGACCACGGCGTAGAGTAACCACATCTGCGGGTAGCGGATCTTGGTCTTGGACCGGCACCTCGGCGATGAAGTAAGCCGGCCTTTGGATCGGGAGGGCGTGGCCTTCTTCTGTCTTTCAACAACAATGGCCGCGCTAACCACTTGGGTTGTCGGCGGCGACGTACAAGAGGAGGGGCTCACCTTCGGTAGGAGGGACCAATATCGGAGCGGTAAGGGCAGGCTTTGAGCTTTTCGAGAGCCTCCTGGGCCTCGGCGGTCCGAGGAGAAGTGCTCCGATTTCCTCGGGAGGCGGTGCGAGGGGCGGGCCCTTCTCTCAAGTCGTGAGATGAAGCGGTGAGAGCCGCAAGGCAGCCCATGACCCGTTGTACCCCCTTTAGATCCTTGATTGGCCCCATCTTGGTCATCGCGGTCACCTTCTCGGGTTGGGCTCGATGCATGCTTGGAGATGATGAACCCTAGGAGCATGCCTCGGGGGTACCACGAAAGCGCACTTCTCGGGGGTTAAGCAGCGCTTTTGGCCTTAAGGCACCGAAGGCAATCTGGAGATCGGCGATGAGGTCGTCGGCTATCTTGGTCTTGATCACTATGTATGTCTCACGTAGGCCTCTACGGTCTCTCCGATGTGATCCCCAAAGGCGCCGAGCATGCACCGTTGATGCGTGGCCCCGGTGTTTTTGAGTCGAAGGGCATCGTCACGTAGCAATACATGCCAAATGGAGTGATGAAGGAAGTCACGAGCTGGTCGGACTCCTTCATCTTGATTTAGTGGTAACCGGAGTAGGCATCAAGAAAGGACAAGAGTTCACACCACTGAGGTGGAGTCAACAATCGATCAATACGTGGTAGAGGAAAGGGGACCTTTGGACATGCTTTATTTAAGCTTGTGTAGTCTACACACATCCTCCACTTCCCGTTTTCTTCTAACGATGCAGGGATTAGATAACCACTCGAGATGGAACACCTCCTTGATGAATCCGGCCGTCAAAAGCTTGTTCACCTCCTCGCCGATGGCCTGCGCTTCTCCTCATTGAATCGGCGCGACGGCTGCTTCACCGGCTTGGATCCGGCCACGATATCAAGGGAGTGCTCGGCGACATCCCTCGGAATGCTTGGCATGTTCGAGGACTCCACGCAAAAGATGTCGATGTTCACGCGGAGAAAGTCGGCGAGCACAACTTCCTATTTGGGGTCGGGGAGGCGCGAGTCTTCACCGCCTTGCGGATGGAGAGCGGGATCCAGCGGGACCTCCTTCCCGCCCCGTCGGGCGGCTCGAAAGTGCCGGCGTGGTGCTTGGCGTCAAAGGGCCTCGGAGACCGCCATGGCCTCGGCGTGCTCGATTGCCTCAACGTCGCGGTTGAGCAGCGTGCTTGTAGGAGGAGCCGGCGGTGATGAGCGCCGTTGGGGCACGGCATCTTGAGGAGGTAGGTGTAGTTGGGGGCGACCATGAATTTTGCGTGCAGGGGGCGTCCGAGGATACCATGATAGGTCCCTCGAGGAAGTCGACCACGTCGAAGGTGATGACCTCCTTGTGGAAGTTCGATGGCGTCGAAGAAGGCCGGAAGGTCGATCTGTCGAGGGGCCGGGCACGCTTGCACGGCACTATGCCACTGAAAAGGAGAGCTCACAGGCCGGGCTGCGGGCGCTCAATCCCCAACAGGCTGGGGTATCGGGTAGAGGATGTTGAGGGCTGCCGCCGTCCATCAACACCTTGGTGAGCCGCC